>PPHD01000770.1:1403-50956 GCA_002909625.1 Bambusicola thoracicus
TTTTTTTTTTTTTTTTTTTTTTTTTAGGAAACTGTAGGATCAAAACCTGCCCAAGTGTTTGTTTTGCTGAGTTACTTTAATGAATGGAGTTATAGCTGATCTTTAGTTGTCCAGAATGTATGCGGAGACATACAGACTGTAGAAGAAGTAACAGAAACCTACGTCGGGCAAATTCAAACAGTGCAGGTGAGGGATATAGTCCAGATGAAACGTCCCATGTTTCAGCTTCCTTACTTAACAAATGGATCTGGTTACAGTAGAAGAAAGCACTACCTATGAAAAAAACATATACCTCATCAGAAGAACTGGATATGGAAGGATATATAAATGTATTGGATGTGCAATAAAATTGTTCCTGACTGATTTGGTTTTGCTTTAATATCAGTTTATTGTAAGTCAGTTACAGTACAATGAAGTACATGGTAACTGAGCAACGATGCAGAGGTTGTCTTTTGCAGGTTTATATACCTTTCACATACAGGTATGTACCTGAACAGGATTGATCAAGAGCAGAGTCTGACAGTAAGAGGAGACTGGCAATAAGGCCAGCAGTGTGAGTCCTAATAAGGAGCTGGTCAGGCATAAAAATGAAAGATGAGTAATGAAAAGATGAACAGACTACAGTGAGGAATCTTACTTCAAAACTTAGTCAAGTTACTGCAATGGCACATGTGAAAGTTAACCAGGCGTGCACAAGGCACCTACCTCACTAGGGCGGAAGTGGTTAACAGAAACACAGTAAGGTATGGTCATAAACACATCATTTCCTTTGGAATATTTAGCATCTATTGCTGTTAGAATCACAACTCTTGACCTGACTTTACTGCAGGCACTATTATGAAACATCCATTTTTCTGTAAGTACCCCAAAAGTTGAAAATATTCAATTTTCTCATAAAAACCTGTGATGCAATAAGATGCATGCAGATCTCTGTTTAAGTTACTCAAGAAAAAAAAAAAAAAAAAAAAAAAAAAGCAGGATAGAATCTCTCCTGGCATAAAACACACTCCCTAGCTCCAAAGATATCGAAACACAGATTATCCACAAAGTATTTCTGAAACTTCCTCTCTGTGTGTGCTTCTATGCTTTGACTTTGACTGAAGAAACTGAAGTTGGAAGTGATCTTCTCTTCACCTCACAAAGTTCAGTCTTTGGCTGATATGCAAAGGTCAGAACATTTCCACCAAAATAAAGGCTTTTTAAAATCAAAAGCTGAGGTCTTGAAGAAGTCTAAAATATAGTAGTTATCAGATAAACTCATGGTTTCTTACACTAATCTACACACTTTAACCACTTACATAATGCTCTTGAAAGTTTGTGTTTTCAACTGATAATTGTACTTAGGAAGGCTATAAGATGCATCCCTTGCTTAACAAATGGCTGAATTTTGGCAGTAACTTGTCAGCTTTCCTGATAATGATTTGAACCTCCTAGTAAATTCCCCTGTATTTATGACAGTTCATCCCCTCTGTGCTTTGAACACTTTGGGTGAAAAAGTATGATTACATTTTTGTCAAATAGCTTTCAAATTCACTACTTTTTTCTCTTTTGATTTATTTTTTATCATCTACAGAAATGCTAAATCCAGCAAAGATTAGGGAATAAAATTAGGGAAACCAAACAAACTTTCCAATTAAACAGTGAAATTTTAACAAAGGTTGCCTGATATCCTCCTTCTGCCTCTTTGCTAAATGATAAGTCTTAAGCGTGGTGCCTAAAACTGCGCTATTCTTGTGGGTAAAAGCACATCTTAATACAAAGGCCAAAAGCAATGATGACACATCTTTTCCCTTGATATGACCTGAAATAATGATATGATACTTGCACTGCATTCAAAGTTGGACAGTTCCTAACAAAGCAAACATTTGGGGAAACAGCATGTGCTGTGAGTCTTTGGGCTGGTAAATATAATAACAAACACTGCAGGCAAAGCTGGTAGAAAGGGAAAATAAATTAATCTGTCCTCATTCTAGTCTGGAGGTGGCTCAGCTATGGAGCTTTCCAGTCACAGCCCCTCTGTGGCTGCTGATGGGGAAGTTGTCACACTGAAGGGACTGCAGCTGTGCTGAGACAGTTACCAGACTGCAGGCTCCCAACAGGAGCTTTTCTAGTGTGTGCATGTCTCCAGTTATATTTCATATGGTCAGATTCTGAGTGGGGATATTTCTTAATCATGACTTTTTTTTTCCTCAGGTTCACAGCCAGCAAATTCCTCATTCACATCAACATGAAACATTCATTCCAACTGCGGATATTCATTCAGATCAGCCTACAGGAACAAGTTCTTCATCTGGACAAAGCACACTTAAACTTCTTTGAAGTGCTGAAGTCTGAAAAATTCTTTTCCTTTGATTATACAAAGTTGCACAAAAGCAGAGGAAGCCTTGGGCTACAGAGGTGCTGTTGGAACCAACTCTAAAATTTAGACAATTTCTTCTGCTCAGACACAGTTGAGTCACTTCACTGCCTCACTAACTTTTCTTTGACAAAATTTGCTTGACGTACACTACTTAATGTTGTGCTGTGGCTCTCTTATAAACTTTTATTTATTCATTTCATTTCAAGGGTTTTATGAGCGTGGGACTTTAAAGCAAGCACAACTACAGTTGCATTCTCCCACTGAGAGGCTGTTGACTTTAGTTTTTACACCTCCAGTTTTCTTTTCAAGTATGGTTGTCTGATAGATTGCACTGAAACTGTTCATTTATGAAGGAGCAGATTAGAGGATCTATGAATCTCATGCCATTTCAGAATGTACACTCACTTGAAACTATGTGCACTTCAAGACATTTTCTCTGGCATGTTCTTGCTTTATTCATGAGTCATGTGCATTACCAACAAATAATTCAATGCCAGTAAGTAGTTTTTCCAATGAAGTCTTTGGAATTATTTGATGTCTAGTAAATTATTAGTGAATCTTTGCTTGGTCGCCTGCCAGGTTGAACGTGTTGAAGATGAACACTATTCTACTGTGTGCTATATCTATGTAATCCTGAGTTCTATCAGCTATGACAGAATGGTATTGTGAACCACAATTAATTTCCTTTACAATAGTGTGGATAACTTCATGGCTCATTAGACTGATGATTTCATTCTGAATTGTTGGACTTGTGTAATCTTGTTTTCTCTTCAGCTAGCTTCCCAGGGTCTCATTGTCATTGCTGTGAAGCTTCAGTAATTCGATAAAATTCTCCTCATCAATCTGATGGCCATGAATTAGTAAGACCTGCCTACTCCAGTAATGTATAGAGAGTATTGTTTTATACAGTGAGCAAAACTGATCTCCCGCTTAATGTTTTAGCCTGCTTTATCCTTCAGACATGTTGAAAAATGCACCATGTTGATATTCCAATTAAAAAAAAAAAAACAAAACAAGTTGGTGACAATTAGAACAAGCTATTAGATAGGGGACATCCATGGATGTTGGAATGTTGGCACTAGAGTGAATTTCTCTTCTTCCCCTCCACTACTACTGACTCAATTCCTTCTGCTGCTGTTTAGGTAAAGCTTCACGTCAAATGTTAGAGAGTCAAGACACTGACTCATCAGCTAACTTCTTATAGAAGTAAGTTTGTGACATTATACTAAAGGACAGAAGAAACAGCCGTAAAAGAAATGGAAATCTCTGTTGTACAAAAAAGGGTTACTATTTTTAATGAATATTTTTATAGAATAATATAAACATTAACTGCTGTTTCTGTTATTCTAAAGTATGAAGAGTATTTGCATGCTTCAGTATGCCAAAACACCATGCAATGATATTATTCTCAGATCTACACCAAAATATGATTCTTTCATAAATGAAGTTGGGATGACTTATATTTTTCCATCTCCAGAAAAACAGTATGCAAGATAAAGGGAAGGGCAAGAGAAAGTAAGAATGAAAATGAATTAATTTCAGAAAAAGATGGAGAATGAAAAAGCAAACACATACTGGGATTAACTGCTGTTAAACTATCATTCAGATATGAGGACAAATGAGTTTTTATTTCACACATCTCATCAGAAACACTGAACTACATTTGGTACACAGGGCAACAGACCTCTCATTCATAGTGCACTTAGAAATGCTAGGTGTGTTAGCACACACTGAAAAACTGAAGTTAGAAGTTGAGGATGGCTTGCACATTTTATTGTTCAACTGTTTGTGCCTTGGTTCTCATTTGTGAGTGGGAACTAATTTAACATTAATATAGAAGCTTTTAACAAAGATAAATACATCAAAGATTAAAAACAGTCATACAGTAAAGTGAGAGGATGCTTGAACATGTCTAAGAACTAGTCTAATTGTGAAGAGCATAATAAAATAAATTTCACAACAAAATGCTTCTTTTAACAACATTTCCAGTAAAACATCTTTATGATATGACTTGTGCAGAATGAATTATGAAGGTAATCCCAAATTGTTATGGGATTTTTATGTTCTGACTACTTCATATCACAACACTGCTCTTTTTCACTGTCATAGTTAAACACTGGAGAGCATCTAAAAAGAAGTGGACAAAAAAGAATTAACAAATGAAATGTCTGAGCCACATTTTAATGTCATAGAACAGACCATGGAAAAATCTTATTTGTCATCCATAAATAAACAACACTTTGGTTACATTATATTTAGAATATAACTAAATTGTGCTGCTTTCTTTTTTTAGTAACTGTGGATAATTCACAAATTTGTATTCTTTACATGTAAATGCATAACTGCATTTTCACTTTTATATTTAATTTGCATTTTTAAATCTTAC
This sequence comes from Bambusicola thoracicus, assembly GCA_002909625.1. NCBI lineage: Eukaryota > Metazoa > Chordata > Aves > Galliformes > Phasianidae > Bambusicola > Bambusicola thoracicus. The sequence goes on from PPHD01000770.1 coordinate 6,149, forward strand.
TGCATTAACCATAATACATATTTCAGAGTAAACATTCTTATTTTGAATCTCATTGCTAATCAAATTATAAATATAGAAAAGAATAACTATACAGTGTAATTAGAGAGTAACTATAGAACCTTTTTTGGCAGACATCAACTAAACTGTCCTTGTTTACATTTTTTTTTAGAAAAAAATAAGAGATGGAGGATTCTTTTGGGACTTCTTCAGTGGTTTCTCAGCTACTGTCTCAACTATCCTAGTAATTTTAGGCATTTTAACACAAGTTGTATAACGTTTTATTGCGATCTTCATATCTCAGATTACACTTTCTGTGAGGCACAGCCTTTTAATAGTATAGCTAAATTGTTGTTCACTTCAGGAAAAAAACTTGCCTATTTTTCTTTGATCTAGGTGGCAGACTGGCCATGGATTCCATTTTGACATTTGGAAATACTGGGTAGAATTACAAAACTGTGCACAGAAAGTAGATTTTTTTCATAGTAAATTACAGGTATTTTACACATATTTTCTCAAAGAAATTCTTCACTTTATACTTCGGCACTGTGACAAATCCATCACAGCCTTTTTCTTTTTCATAGCAGGGAAGTGACTGAAATTTACTGCAGATTTCTGAGTATATGTATGTGCCAAAATATCTGTTTCTTTTTGCATTAGATCTTTTTGTAATTACTTAGGTTAGGTCATCATGCTCCGCAATGCTATAATTTATTTACTGAAACTCAAAGTTTTCCTATGTACATGACTTCTCTTAGATCAATACCAGTCACCACACAGCAAACAATATTTAGGATAATAATCAATGCTGATTTCTGAGTGAAGTTTAAATATGATGTTTTTCTCTTATAAGCTTTCAGTGCTTAAGTTGTGATTACTTGAGATACTGCCACTAGATCCTTACTGACCAGCTGCTTCACCATGGATAGTCATATTAAATTGCCTGCATTCTCTTAGCTCTACATTCCCATGTGGCCTGGATAAAAGAGTTCACATTATTCTGAACACCTTGAGTCACTGTAGAACAATCAATTCATTTGCTACAGATTCTTCCTCTTCTTTTTTTTTTCCCCCAAATCCTCTATGTGCCATGTGTTCTTTTCTCACACCAGGCACCACATTCAAAAATAATGATTTGTTCTCCAGAGGGAAACAATGTGGTCTGCAGGTAAGCAATACATTGATATTAGGTTTTACTTCCTCTTAACTATGGTGAGCAATGGTCTATGGGCATGATGGGAAGATCAGAAGAGTGTCTTTCAGGCCAGACTCGATAGAACACAAATAAAGAAATTGGACATTTTAATAGAAAACTTTTCACAAGGAAGGGAGAGAAAACATTAAAGTATTTATTTGGAATTTGTGCAAAGGCAATTCACATAACATGTGATGATAGGTGATAAGTGACATTTGGATACTGTCTAGAGATTACATGAACTATGCAGTATGTCATGAAGGCTTTTATGACTGAGATAAAGAATCTGTCTAGGATCTGTTAGAGAAATGGGAGCCAACTGAGATATGCCACTCTAGAAGCAATGTGATTAGAGTGATCAACAGGAACTCTTTGGGTTGACGTGTGTGTGACAAAACTATATTAATTACAGTAAAAATGTACATGAGAACTTGGATAAAAAATTACCTGTGTACATAGACAGCTGTATATAAGAGGTTATAGAAGTAACAAAACCCTACAGGAGTTAGGCTTGCAGATGATCTAGAGGTATGAAAGCATCCTGGAGAACTAAGAGAAGGTATCAAACAGGCAGGTCAGATTTAGAGGATGAAGCATTACTGACTTTGCAGGAAAGACAGTATGAGATTCCTATAACAAGAATCCTGACTATCTTACGATACAGAACCCATTTAAACTCACCTTACTGAACATGTAATATTAACAACTTTTGCCTGCTAATGGAATAGCTACATAGTATTTTCCTTTTAACAAGAGAATAAATAATTTTCATCTTAACAGTATTCTTAATCCAAGAAACACAATCTTCTCTTTTGTATAGCTTCATACTGTGCAATTTTTAATTCGTATTTTCCATGTGATGGGCTAAAGAGAAGGAATTTGGCAATTGTTCCAGTTAACCATTCCATCTAGGACTGAAACCCATTTCCAACTTTGGATACATTCCTCTCTCCCATTTGTTACTCTGCATTTTTATTTTTTTTTTAACTTGATTTTCCAGCCTTCTAGTTGAGAGACCTACTAAAAGTTCTTTCCATTTTGTTCAGTATGAACTGAAATGAGATCATCTCTGTTCACTTCAAGACAGTCATATGGCTACAAGAATGACAACGTTTCAGAACACAGACTGCATGAACATCCTGTTATTAAATGTATTTCTACTATGCAGAAGCTATGGTATGTAATGGTGGGTAGTTCACACTGACATGATCTGCGCTATGTTTACCATTGTTCTTGAACTAAATTCAAGCAGAATCAACCTCCCCATTTCTTTTTTTTAAGAACTCTACTGAAATATTGATGACAGAATTGGGGCAATGTGTGCAAAATCATTGACTTAGTAGGTATTATATCGACTGAAATGAAATGTGGAGTATTTCAGCAGACAAATCGTAGCTAGTAGCCATGATCTGTAAGTCTCATGGCCATAGCAATAGCATGTATTCTTGCTTTAGAGAATCCACCAGGGAACATGTGAACAGCATAAGTCAGTCTGAACAGTAAGAGAGAAAATTCCAAGTTTTGGATGGTTAAAAAGTCTTTGATGTTCTACATGAATAGAGTATACATGGAGACCAAATACATAGTCTCCAAATTTGATTCAATAAAGCTGAAACTCTTTGCCTTGCCTGTGGCCTCACAGTGCACCCCACATTAAAACCATTCAATAAAATTTGATACGTTGCCAACTGTTGGCTGCCTGAAGATTAAACTACTTAAGTTTTCAATTACCTATGATATAATGCAACAAAGACACAAGAGTAATGTCCTTAACCCTCCAGCTGAGCAATCAGGGGAAAAAAAGAAGGCTATTTACATTGAAGGAGAGCATGAACAAAGAGATGGACTTTGCACTGTGCCCTGAAGGTCAATAGAGAGGGACTTGGTCTACCCATTCTGCTTTCTAGTGTAACTATGTCAGTTTGGGGTCTGATTTTAAACATATATAACCCTTGACATTGAAGGACTTCTACGAGTATGAAGATGCTTGATCTTGGTAGATCTGGCACAGCTATTTCAGTGCAAGTATAACTCACTGAGGAGTGACTGCTGAGAGGCATGTCTGCTCTGTATCCTATTGCAGAGATATCTGAGCTAACTCTAGATGAACTGGCTCTGGAAGTAAAATAAAAATGTGGCTGTGTTAAGGTGGCATTGAGCCTTCTGAGAAATATACACAAACACAGAACTGTGATAATATGTCTGCTTTAAATGAACACTGTACTGTGCTCTGTGGATAAATTTGCACACTCAGAATTAACTGATTGGTTTTTACTATGGTTCTGACATACACAAGATAGATTTGATCACCATTTCTCTCTTTTTTATCCCTGTAGATCCAATCCTTAACCTAGCAAGAATTATTTTCTTTCTGTTTCTCTTAACTGATACTAAAAGAGGACTAGGTGATTTGTTCAGCTGGGAAAGTTCACACTAGTTTAGAAGAATTCTATTTTTAATGTTTTCAGCAGAAGAATAGTATCTTAAATCAGTATGTTAATTCCAGTGTAGCCACATGCACGTAACTGGGATTGTATCATTAAAGTAAGCAGATCTGCTTAATAAACATGGTACAACTCCCGCATGGAGAAGATACAGTTACAACAATCATCAGGATATAGGATGAAAACTCCAGTTTGGAAGTATCATGAAAATTTGCTATTCTCATCTGCTAAGGGGTTACTAACTCACTTGGTCTCAGCAGTTCTGAAAGACTCGCAGCAGTGCTCAAGGAGAGTACCATGTACTTAGGTAGCTAAGTCTTGGGAGATGCAAAGGTCCCCCCTCCCACATGCAGATTTGCACTCTGAAGGGAAGCACTAACTAACGTACTGATGCGGTGTGATTCTTCTGACCAGTTTGACTAAAGAAGCGGGTCACTGCATCTGCACCAGCTGGAGCTTCTGAGTGACTTTCAGAAGCATAATATGTTTAGCAGGCAGCATGGTAATCTAATCAGTGAAAGGAAAAGCATGACTGTAGGCAAAACGTGGGAGAATGGGAAGAACTTACCAGTTGAAAAAGGAAAACAAAATGAGCTTCCCTCAACATTTCTGAGCTTGCATTTGTTAATGTATTTCCTTGGATTACAATTCACTTGATTTCTAGGCTATAAACTGCATTGCCAAACATCTTAATGTCATATCAGCAACAAACTTAGATAATATTTTATCTTACAGCTTATAAACTGCTGGATTGTAAATTGCTGCTTCAGTGAGAGCTGAAGAAATATTGACAAAACATCTGGTCCTATCTGCAGATAACTCCAATCTGCAGGCTCCTTGCATTGGTAAGAGTCCCAAAAATGACTCCTGCTGAATTCCTGGAACTGCATTTTGTACATTTTCAAAGTCATGACAAATTTCTGTTTAAGGAGTCTAAATTAGCAAGCTGACATACCAATCAAAGGACTGTTTTCTTATTCAGTGGAGAAGCAACTAAATATTGCAGAAAATGTCTATTTTTTTTAACAGTTCTTTCAAATGATTTTGTTATGCTCTGCTTTAAAATAGAGCATGACACTTTAATATGTTACAAAATTACAACAGATGCTGTGAAATTAATATCCTCTAATTTGTGGAGATGTTAAATACAGTATGGAAAGGTAGCAAGTTCTGCACCTAAGGATGCTTATTTAGCCATTAGGTCTAACAGAAAGAACAGCATTGGGAGTGTGTATGTTTCATACATGTAATCATATTATCTATCAGTCTATCCTGTCACAGAGTGACAAAACCTATTGCCTACTTTAAAATTAATTCATTTTTACATTGTGGCAAATCATAGCAAATCAACAGAACCTCAGATGAAAGTATTGGGCTAGCCTCCACACTTGAATACACTGATGAATATTTGAAATTACTGCCTTGAAATCAGTGAAGTTTTAGTGTATGTAATTTGACGCACACAAAGTGTTTTTCATCCCATTATCTTTTTGCAAGAAAAGAAAACTTCAGACAGTTTTCCTGTACTCCACTGTAAATTCCTAAATCATTCTACATATTGCAAAGAAACACTGGAGTTGACATTATGGATCAAATTATCATATTAACAATTTATGTCAGGGAGGAGAATAACAGTTATTTTAAAGAAAGATGTAAGAAACTATGCAAAGAAGAGGTGTGGAATAACCTATCCAGTAGACAGAAATATGGAGAAATAGGGAATAAGTATATATGTATAAAAAGAAAGGGAATACTGTAGCAAATGCATGCAAAGAGATTAGCACTCCCTTTTCTAAAGACGTATGAAAATGCAACTGTGCTTTATAAAGCATCAAAGTATTATTGCTTTTATTAAATATTTAGAGTAAATTCTCTACTTAAAGAAATGCTGGGTACTTCTTTTGCATCCAATGAATATTCATTGGGAAGTTCATTGGTGGGTGCCTATTCAAAACTGAAAGATCAAAAGGGAGCTGTGTCAATTTTGTCCTTTTCTGGCTTGACTGCTATTTTTTGATGTAATAAATTGCCAATTTTGGAAGGGTAAAGCACAGAAATGGAAACGAGTATGCCTTTCAGGAGACTTTTGACTGTGCCATTATGAATAGTCTCCAAACAAACAGTTTGTTGCAAGCTATTCACATAGTAGATAGACATCCAATTGTTAGCCATGCAAATAGCCATATCCAATGGTCAGACAGCTGTTAGCTGGCTCTTAGAATGATTGGTAACCAGACTGTTGCAGAACTTATCTATGCCTACAGGCTGCTGGGTCTCATCTTTTTCTAAAATCTTATTAATAAATTGAACATGTTTTATGACATCACTGATGTCTATTCCCTCCCTTCTCACCATTCTCTCAGTAATTATAACATATCGCACAAGGTAAACCCAAAAATGGAACATGTAAGAAAACCACGTTTGCAGCTTATGTTTATAGAATTTTCTCCATATATGAGTGTCATGGGTAAAAGTAAAGCTTACTATTTTATGAAGCTATTGCAATACCTTTTTACTTCCGAGTGCAAGTATGTTATACAGGCAAGTGCATAAAACACAGACACTAGCACATGCTAATGAAATACTTATACACATACTTCTTAGTCTCAAAGACATATTCTGAAGATGCATACATCAGGAGCAAGTTTAAACATTTAAATGTCCATGAAAACTGGCACTGTTGTCTAGGAAAGTCTTTTGGAGGTGCCTCTCAAGAGTACTGGGCAAATGTGCACTCATTTCATTATGATGGTTTTTCATGCCTTGGTGAAGTTTTACATGTAGCAACAAAAATTTGTGTAATGCAATTAACTAAAAATACTTCAGACAAATTGAGAAAAATTGCAAGTTGAAAGCTTATTAGAAATCAGACCAAGTTGAAATTTGGAGTAGAAGGAGGAGAATGTCTCTCACTTTTACCTAGTTCAGCAGCTTTTGACACTTTAGTGGCCAAAACTCACTTAACAATATTGGTGTCTGGACTCAGGAAACCCTGCCCCTGGCTTCCCCCACCATTCTCTTAGACACTCACAATCTCACCTTTCACTTCATAGTATCATAGAATGTCTTGGACTAAACCTCAAAGATCAGCCAGTTCCAACCCTCCTGGCCTTGGGCAGGGTTGCCACCCATTAGGTCAGGCTGCCCAGGTCCCCATCCAAACTAGTTTGAATGCTTCCAGTGATGGGGCATCCACAACTTCTCTGGACAGCCTATATCTGTGCCTCACCACTCTCCAAGGAAAGAATTTCCTCCTAATGTTTAATCTACACCCTCCTCACCCTAGTGCTGAGGGTCCCAGACTTGGATACAGTACTGCAAGTGAAGCCTGATGAGGGCAGATTACAGAGGAGCAACCATTCCTTCTCCCTGCTGGCCACCACTCTGTTGGTGCAACCCAGGGTACTGTTGGACTTCTGGGCTGCAAGTGCACACTGTTGGCTCACACCAAGTTTTTTATCCACCAGAACTCCCAAGTCCTTCTCTGCAGGGCTGCTCTCAAGTCTGTACACATATCTGGGATTGCCCTGACCCAAGTGCAACACCTTGCACATGACTGTGATGAAACTCATTAAGTTCACATGGGCCCACTTTTCAGAATCTTTCCCACATGAAGGCTGCAAGTACTGCCTCCTAACTTGTCTCTCTTGTAGCAGGCTGCAGCTGTGTCTTGATTCCTAACATCGCCACCTCTCCTTTCAGCTCAGGCAAAACTTAGGCAGATGGCTGAACTCCACTTGTTATCTGAAGACACTAGCATGTCTCTGCACTGTGTTGTTTCCTCAGCTCTCTCACTTCTAGTGGAGCAATTCATGCATTTCTCAGCAGCCTTTTTATGGAGTCAACACAGCTTCAGCAAATCTTAGCTCCTTGTGTCTGTACTGATTCTTGTAATGATGTCATCATTCAAACCCACAGCACTCAAGCAGGAACCACAACACACGTGATAGTGGAGATGTAGTTATTCTAAATTTGATCTCCTTTACTTTCTAAAACAATTTGAACAGGTGCTTTCTGCTACCTGAATATTTGAATTGTGAAATTTTAGACTGAGATGGAGCCTAGTTGTTTGTTTTTTGATGGTGATGACTGATATGAACAGTGGGCAGTAGAAAATTAGAATATAATTAAATAACCTTCTGAGTTATTGTACTCAGATGATGAGACAGAAATAGAAATTTCAGTCCTGCAAATGCTTACTGGAAATGTTTTTTAGATTTGAAATTGATTGAAAGATGACTTAAGATTACTTTCCCCACCACACTACATTTCTTACCTATGAGAGTAGGTTGTCTATTTCTTTATATGTGCTTTCTATCTTTCTTCTCAACTCTTTCTGGCTCAGTGACATTTTAATTACGCCAAACAATTAGGAATAATATCAGCAACAGAAACTGACAAACAGAGGATCAAGCATCTACATTTCTTTTTCAGCACTCTGTGTAACCATCTAAGGAGGGCATTCATTGAAAGAATGCAGTTTCTTCCTAAAAGGGAAGTATCTTAGTACAGGTTTCCTGCCTTCAAATTAGTATTCTAACCAGACCATTTTCTTGGCCTCTCAAGTCATCCAAGTAGAATTGAAATACTTACATCTGCAATAGGTAGCAGAGGTTAGGTGGAGCATTACAAGGCATCATGACACCAAAGTCCACCTAGGGACAGCACTGTGTAGTTTTTTTTCCATACCTAAAATTAGGACAAACACTGCATTTTACCTCACAGGTATGCTAAAGATTAAAGATCACAATAGCACAGAATAACTAAAATGAGATCTAGAACTACATATAATTGAACAGTAGAAAGAGAATTTGGGGGAGCTGGGAATATGTGCTTGTAGGAGCTTCTTCGCTACATAATGGTAATAAGATTATGCACTTCAGGGACATCTTCAAGGATTACAGAGGAAATACAGATAATCACGTGGGACAAAGCATAATGGAGAAAGTAATGCAGACCAAATTCACCTTCATTTCTGTTTATTTTTCATAACTGTTTGGAGTCCAGCAAATGCATCCTCAGTTTCGATTACCTTACTATATCCAGCAACCAAAGACCCCTCACTGTCATTTTCCAGGTCTGTAAGAATTCTTAACTATGTATCTTTTATTAATTACCTCAAAACCAGTTTTAATACTCCTTACAAGGTAGCTGATATTTCTGTTGCCAGATGTGAGTTCACAAGGTGAATGATAACATGAAACAATTTAATGGGAACTTAAATGTCATTGTTTTTTACTAATTATTATTTATGTATCCAGTGTCCCAGGTGTCTGTAGACATTAAAAGGTAGTTTAAACAAAGACCATAACTCAATTAACTAGAAGAGCAACTATATATATATATAAAAGGTATGTTTGGGAAAAGGGTGAGATAACACACATTATTGCAAGATTGAAAGGTCACAAATAAGCTGACTGTTACAGATGAAACTTGTTCATTTATAGCAAACTAACATGGAAAGACAGGAACAAAGACTGTGAAGAGCTTAGCACTGGGTGCCTAACTGAAAGCTGAAGGCTTTGGAAAGAGATCTGAAAAAAGGAGAATCATTGTGCAGGGATAAGAAGCATGAAGCAAACAAAAGCATGTGTCCCTTGTGAAACAAAGAGGCTAACGGAAGTAGAATCTGTAGGATTGCAGGGGGAAATGAGGGTAAATCAACAGGAGGGTAGAGGCAAAGTGTTGCCTGGAAAGTGAGGATGAAAAACTGTTTGCTAACACCCCTTGCTGTGCTTGGAGCTGCACGCTACCACAGAGGACATTGTCTGTGCCTAAGAGACTGATAATGTAGTTGATCCATCATGGTTCTTGCAGTTACATTTGCTGAATTACAGTTACACCAAAACTTTAGAATGGGCTGACTTCCAGTGTCAGAAATTGTTCAATTATCAGGGACCACTGTTCGCTAACTTCTCAGCTGTAGTGATTACACATGACTACCCCTATGATTCTGTGGTTCTGTGATCATCTGAATATTTCTATCCTGTTTACAAAGCAAATTCACTCTCTACGCAAATTGCATCTTGGATGACATGGGGAACTTAGACAATTCTATGTGATTTTGAACTTATTAGTACCAACAACAAAGATGGTATCAAATCTTCTGCTAGTGGAAGTTAAAAATACTTATCTTAAGTTTATAGAAATTACCTTGCTTAACTGCAGCTGAAAATGTGACTATTCTCTTGATTTACTGGAATATGGTATTTTAATAATTTCTGTATGCTATTTTTTTTTAATAATGACCTCTTGGTCTCAACTTGAACACACTAACTGAAGCACCAGCACTAGCTGTAAAGTTCAGTGACCATATCATCTAACTTAAATCAAGAATGACCATCAAGATTTCATATTTCACACACTGGCAAAAAGTTGTAAAAATTCCTGATGCTGCACCTATGCTGCTCATCTCTTCGGTTTTGTTTCTTCATGCTTACAAGAGCTGTAATTATTATTTTGGTAAAACTAACAATGGAAAAATAAAGCCATTCCTTGATTTTGTTTGTGTCATTTCAGTGCATGCACTAGTTCATAAAATGCATTCTCTGGTAAACTGCTTTGAAAGATGCAGGTGTATGTTCATCCTTCATGAAGATGGAGCTGCTTCAATAATTCCATGTTCAGCAGTGGATGGCTGCAGGCCAGTATCCAGTTTACTTCCTGGATACAAGGAAAAGCAAGTTATCTATCTCCTTTATTTTAAATATACCTCTCTTTTTCTAAGTAGAACCATTAGTTTTTATTGATGGGACTAATGCTTTGCATTTAGCCCAAATTACAATAGGAAAGGAGATGCTTAAGGGTAACTGGGTGATGAAAGGACTACATTAGTGTACAAGTCCAAAGGCTGCTGTTTCCTATTTGTAATGCTGAATCCACATGCAAGTCATATTTAAGCTATAAACGGTGGCGCCTAGGGAGTATATACTCAGATTGCCTTGAGAAACTAAATACTTTTATCAAATCACCAGATGGATTTGTGTTCAAAAAACACACTTTCTTGAAGAACATGGGTTTTCTTGCATACATTTTTACATAATAAATAGAGATTTCACTAACCTAGCATTCTAATTAGCATGTTGACCTTGATCTTTTATAGTTTTACTTTAGCACATACACAATACGTGATTTCAAACTACACATAATTTCACACAGAATACTGAAATTATTTTCAACTAACCTCCATTGATCTGCTTTGTTTTCATAAGCAGCAATATTGTGCAGTTTCACTACCTGCAACTTTTTTTCATCAGAGAACTATGCTATTCATTTTCTCTCATCACAGAAATATGATTTTTAGTTGGGCAAGTTTAATCACTTGATACAACAAAGATTTAGCTTCTGGAAGGACATGTATTGAAGACTGGTTTGGAGGAAATTTCAGAATAAAGGCCTTGGCTAAGTGGAAGAAACGCATCCACATGCCTGATTTTCACTGTGGTGGTGGAAAGAATTTTGATTCTCAAGGTGTTTCACTGGGGCAATGTGTTGTCTGGCTGAAGTAATTTTCATTGTAGTTGGAAGACCGCCACAAATGAGGAAGACATTATTGAATGTACTTCAAACCATAGCAGCTGATAGGGTTTTGTTACCTAAAATGTTGTTACTTGCAAAACAAAGAAGATAGGGTTTTCTGAGGAAAGAGAAAAAGAATAGTAAGGATACATGAGTTTAATTACCTCCATGTCTCTACATGCATTTAAGGAATAAGTCAAATGATCAAGAGGAATGATACAGCATCTGTCAATGATTATGTCCTTGAAAGCATAATGGAAATACTGATGGGTGGATTCTGAAGCAAAATACCAGTGCAACTATAAGAAAGAAATCAACAGAAAGATTATATGTCTTTAGTGTCATAAATAAAAGCAAGTTCACAGCAACAACTTAACAATACAAGTGAAATATCGTATGTAAAGATGAGTCATAAAAATTGAGGGCATCTGAAGATCAGGTTTATATATCCCTAGTAAATGTCTTGTGTACCTCTTGTATCCAGAACCCCAGGATTGCAGACAAAGACAAAACAATTTAAATATCAGAGTAATTATAGAATAACAAACACAAACAAATCTGAACTTAAGTGTGTGCATAAGAGCTGAGCTACTGGAAGCTACAACAAATTACACTCCATGAAAATTAAATATTTGAAGAATAATAAATAGATAAGGTCAATATTAGGTGGGATGAATACAGTTGGGATGAATGTAGTGGGAATAACAAGAAGAGGGAAAGAGAAGGAGAAATGCTAAGTGCAATTCAACAGAAGATAATTTAATTTTCAGATGCAGCAATGAAATCTGTTTCCCAGAGGGATCTGGAAGAAAATGTTTGGCGTTTACAAATGGATGAGAAGGAGAGGTGACTCTTTCAAAGTGAAGAGAGGATGGGAGTTATCGACAGCTTTACCATCAGTTTCCTAGATCTGACATTAAGTCAATGGAAATACCAAAATTAGTAGATGATGAGAATGGTGAGGGAAGATACTTGCATTTTAGCAGAATGGTCAATGCTTTTTCTCATGGAATCTTTCCTATTAACTCAGTTTGACAGGGACAGCAGCACTGCCTCACTGACCATACAATGGCTGCAACTAAGCAAAAGGGAGAAACTACTCAGATACAGAACAAGCCATACACTGGTTTGACTAGAGGAGAATGGTGACCCATTTGAAGCTAGCAAACTTTCTTTAACATGCTAACTGAGGTAAAAAAACAAACAAGAGAACATATTGTCTCAGAATGAAAAGTCAAGGAATAAGACTGTGACATCAAGAATGAATGGTTATCTCCCTTTCTCTGATACTGAAAATAGAAAGGGAATTCCCTCATATTTACCACTTCAGCTTGATTAAATTCAAACATCCAAGATTCTTCACATCTAGCGAGTACATGAACAAAAAGGCCAAACACCATGTGCAAGAGGAATTATTCCAAGATGTTACTGGGATGCAAGCTTCTTTCCAGCACTTATGTGGTGGGAATTTTCACAACAGTAGTTGCTTCAAGTCTCTGAGACAGTAATTGCATATGGTGTGTCAGTACTGCATAGCTGTTCCCACACAAGGATTTTCTTCAATGTGGTTTAAGTCAGTAGTTTCTATACTATATATAATTCTCACCTGAGTTTATATTTGGCAAATAAGCTTCCTAGTTCAAGATCTGAGCTAAGCTGCTAGACAACTTAAAGTGGCAGTATAGATGGCTGGGGAATAGGCTTGCATGCTAGCTTGACCTGTAAACTAAAATGACAATATAGACTTACCAATAGAGATTAGGATTATTAAGGCAGCCCACTTAGGAGTTTGGAATGCTGAACCAAATGATCCCATAGAGGTCTGCACCTTGACACCACAGACTATTACAAATAATTACCATTATGATACAGGAAACACAGAGTAGCATTTCTTTTCATAGGCATTTTTGCCTCAGGTAGGACAGGAATAGCTTCTAAAGTGATTTCTAAAGACAAGACTTATAGATAGATTTACTTTTCCCCCAACCCATCATCAATTAGTAATTAGGAATATTGCCTGCTCTTGTGATTTTTTACATTGGGCGTGATATTTGATGTTTCTCTGTAAGCTCCCTGTTTTGCAGTCATGCGATTACATCAGACAGAAGGTTTCCAGACCCTAAGGTTATAGAGAATTTTTTAATTATTATTATTTTCTATGAAAAAAATAAAGTTATAGAACAAAACAACAAATAGAAAATCTTCAAGTTTTTATATATTTCTAAGTGTCATTATTTCTGTGGCCTGACATGACTTTAACGTCTAGGGTTAATAATAGGAAGTTAATATTGTGTTAAAAAAAAAAACAAACAAAAAAGCCGTGTCCCCCAAGGAAAATTGCTGTTATGTTTGGTAACACTAGTAAAGTTTTTATCTGAAGCGGGAGTTACTTTTATTCTTTTCCCTTACCTTTCCTCCCTGCCTCAAATATTTCTAGTTATCTCTTCTTTTTTTGTTTGTTTTTGTGTTTGTTTCTTTAAACAGCCCTCTGAAAGATTTGGTCCTGCTGATGTTATAGGGTACTTACCAAGAAGAGATATTCAGTACAGAAGAAACATCAGGAAGGATAGTTTGGCATATTTTATGGTGAGAAATATTTGAAACTTTCCTTTTTGGCTGGGAATGTGAAAGAAGAGTCTATTTTGTATTATGCAGTATCTTACTAACATAAAAGACACAAAGACTTTAGGTTTTCTGCTGCCTGTAATTCCGTTTTCAGAACCTATTTTCATTTTGTTTCGTTATACAATTACTTTTAGTGATTCACCTTTTTTAATGAGAGCAGAAGGGAAACAGCAAAGAAAACATTTCTCTAAAATGTTTTCAGAAAGACCCACTGGAATTTGAAATGGGTCTTATTTGGTGTACTTTGCATAATTTGTTACACTAAATATGAAACAGATTTCAACTGCAGCTGTAGTACATGTGTTGCTCAGAAAAGTTTGAGCCTCCCAAAACACAACTGCTGGTTTATCCTGAATTTGTCAAAATAGTGATCTCTGGGCAAAATGACATTGAGTAGAAACAACATGGAAAATAGAAACAAAATAAACAGTCAGGAGCAAATTCTATCTGCAGAGGATTCATACAGTATTTGCTTTCTCTCATCTTTGTTTTGGCAAATTACATCATTATTTCATGTTATGTGTACTGAGGGAGTGAGCAGCTAGTATTTTACTGATATGTCTTATCAGGATTATTGTTACCACGTGTGTACATGTACAGTGAGAGAAGCATAAACCTTGTGTTGCATGGGCAATTTCTTGAGATGTATACACATGAGGCCAGATACCACTACTGCTCTATCATTACAAACCTTCTCTGCAGCCAAGCAAGACTGTGTGAACTTCAGTTTGAGCTAGTGAAATGGCTTCAGACAGGCTTCATGTTTCTCTAGTAGAAGTGGTGACTTACAGTAGGTCTATTGTATTGCTGTGTTGATATCAGCTCCCCAGCATTCAGTGCCTGCCTTCCCAAGTGGAGGGTGATCATTGTTGTCTCAGGGTAGTGACTACAAACACCAAGCACAGCTGCTTCATATATGCATAGCTAGAGCAGTAACTAAGCCTTAACAGTGAAAATTTCCAGAACTGGCAAAACTTTAACCACAGATGAGCAGTAAAACCAAGAATATATATATTTTTTTTTATGGACAAAAAGGTCTAGAGTAAATGATAATAATATTCATAACTTGAATTTTAGGTGTAATGAACTACAACTCTTTACATCTCACCAGCACAATGCAATAATGGATCAAGATGCAACTCTTTCAGCCTACTGCAATGCAAGCATAAAATAGAAAAGATAAATGCATGACACTTACTGTTGGCTATCTAGTATTTCATACAATAAAAGCCTAACCTTTATTAGTTACTTGTCATATGAACATCTAAACAAGATTCTCACTGTGATCAACTCTGTGATCCTTCTTGGCCCCTTTTGCAGAGTGATGATCCTGTGCGCAGGAAGTACATCAGAAAGAAGGGTAATTTCTCGCATTGTTGATGAACATAACAGAGAAGGGAAATAAGAAAGTGGTATGAAGCTATGTAGTGGAGTCAAATTTGTGCTATGAGGGGAGCAAATTGGATATGTCCAGAGAAGGTTATCATATTCAACAAACAGAGACACAGGAGATGAAAACTAAGTGCTAGTTCTGTCCTTCAAATTCTCAGACCATGTCAAATAGTAAAAGGGAAGTTCTGTGAAAGAAGAGATTCAGATACACAAATGAATCTTGCATATTCATTTTCCATTTAAAAATAGTAGGTCTTTGATTCCTATTTGTAATTATTTTTCAGGTCTTTTTTCAAATGTGAAGTAACACAGATCAGCAGGCTTTAAAAGGACATGAACCTGAAACTGGAATGTCAGAAACAGTCTCTGAGTACATAAGGTTGGGTGATGAGAAACAAACAGATTTTATGAGAAACTTAGAGCCATGCACTGCCTGTCAGGTCACGCTAGTCCACAGTGTTATGAAAATAACTGATCCCCGAATGGATAGGAAGAGAAAAAACAACAAAAAGTGAAAAAAAGATAGTACTTTCCAAATACAATTGATAATTGTCTTTCATCTTACAGAGGACATTTCAGGATATTTCTAAAGTTTAGAAATTTACAGTATCAATATGTTCAGAATTATACACATTATTTTAATCTGTTCTTTGTTTTTCTTAATTAAAATTTACAAGCTGTTAACTGTAGCTAAGAATTTCATGCAGACCCTTCTCAAACAACTTTAAGCATTCTGGAAGAAACAGCCAAGCTGATCAAATTTGGGTTGCTCTGCCATTATGATACAAGGAACCAAATGCGATACTGAGTCTGAGAAGTACAGAATACAGATAAGTGATTTTTAAAACAATTTAGACCTTTGTTTCCTCTGACTTGGTACATGTCTAAGAATTAGTCATACAACTTAATTATTTAAGTTCCCTGTCTAGTTAGTAAAGAGAAGGTGGTAACTCTAGACAGTGATTCATTCCTTCCTAAAAGAGTTAGGATGAATTGCCTACTGGAAATGCTCAGCTCTTCCTCTTGATTATTGAAGATCATCAGAGTTAAGTGCCTAACATTTAAGGGATGGTAAGTCCCACTTTTAAATATGTCTTGACTAATAATAAACAGAATTACAACCATAATGTGGAGAAATAGATCATGGATGGGTAAAAACAGACTGCTCTGTCAAAGTCAGTGGCTATACTGACTTCAAAATCACTGTGTGCCTTCTACCTTTATTATCACATGGAAGATACGACAATCAGAAAACATGTGAGTGTTATAGAGATGGATCTCTTCAATTACGAAAGTTTAAGTCAGGAATAATCTTATTTGAAATCAAAGAAAATGAACGAGTGAAAAATCTGGTGGAAGAAAAAGAGGAACTAAGAGAAGAAATGTGATCCAAAGCTCACTGAAATCCATGTAACTTTTTCCTCTTACACTACTGAATCTTGGATCAAGCTCCCTCCTCTTTTGATAACAACAGCAGCCTGGCTTCTTGCAGTTGCTATTTCTGCAGTAGTCAGCTGTATTCTGCTCCACTGAGTCTATGAGGGTACTGGAAGTAATGCTCTGATGAATGGATTTGTACAAAACAAATCCACAGTTTCTGGAGACATTTTCTTTCACTTTACCATGCAAACAGAGGACTAAATTGTATATTAGAGCCAGCCACTCTATGACATCTCATTTCAACTCTCTTACACTTTTCTGAACATATAACCCTTCAGGCTTTAGCACTTTAAATACTGAAATAAGTTACCAGTAACTGCCTGAATAAAAAAATCAGCATTTGCTGTGTATTTATATTTAGGATTGATCACGCCTTTATATAACAGAATCATCATTGCCTTATTTCGTGACACATACTGAAAAGCCTGAAGTTCAAAAAATGTATCCAGTCTTTTCTAAAATCAGTGCTGACCTAGTTTGATCTCAGCAAGCAGGCTAAAATCAGTAATAACATGTAAAGCTGGTAACAATTAAAAGGAACAAATAAAACGTTCTTTAAAAAACTTAAGGAGAAGAGAATAGGACACAAAAAAACTTGAAATTGCAATGATTTAATGTTGTTTTGATGCTGAGTTTAAGTATAAAAGAATCTCTGAGGCTCTTCAGGATGTACCAACAAGTCAAAGCACTTTCCAGTTTCTTTAACTACTTAATAAAGTGGAACTGTTTGAGAAATTGACAAGTCCCATGGGTCAGGAAACATATTTAACAGCCTTAGAACATTTTTCTTTTTCAGTATTGAACAAATATTGTATGATGTAAAAAGAAGTGCTCCATTCTTTTCCCTGCCATACACAGATCTCTTTCACTGTTTTTTTTGTTTGTTTGTTTGTTTGTTTTTGAGTGTGAGAATAGGACATTCCATTTTAAATATAAATCCTAGTGAGTCCTAAACTGGGAAAAAAAAAGAAAAAAGGTCTTCTATGAAGAGGGAGAGTTAAAAGGAGAAAGTAAAGAGAAATAGAAAAGAATAGGAAGAAAGACTGAAACAGTAGGGGCAAAAATAAAGGCAAGGAAAATCATTTTTTCTTTTCTTCCTTCACTTACTTTCACTCCCTGATCAAAAAATTGATGATATTGTCTGATGAAACACTTTGCCAACATCATCTGCTGAAAAACAATGCCTTCTTTCAAAAGTACCTCTTGTCTATTGGGCACAAACCCTGCCAAGTTTTACTGGAAAGGAGCAATGCCATCTCTGTTGGATAAGATTTTCCTAAATATTGGAATTACATCAGAATGCAAGTTACTCTGATAAATATACCGTAATTCTGATTTGTCTGCTTTTCTGAAAAAGAAAAAAAAATTATGGGAAGGAAGAGATTTTGCACTAAGAATATCAGGGATTTCTCTATCCATGACTGAAGCTTGCTTATTGATCAGGAATTTGGCCATTTAAGGTAAATATCTGTCACTTTGCACTACTTGAGACAGTAAGGGATATCTGCAACTGGTAAAAATTAAAGATCATGGACACATCCAATCTATAATTGGATGACGATACCATGAAGATATCAGATTGAATTAAATATCTGCTTATGTACTTACATTGTACACTTTACAATGAATGTCCCTTTTGGCGACACATAGAAATGTGATATAAATGAAGAATTGCATTTCCATTAATTTGTATATCACATAGTAATGGATAAGTGTGTTTCAATCACTATCATCAACAGCATATGCAATGGTAATCTGTAGAGAAGAAATAATTCTGTAAAAAGATAAAATAAATACGCAGGGACACTTCTGTTTTTAACACGTGGTGTTATAACACCAACATATAACTTAATCCTATTAATACTTATGCAAATAGAACACTGAAATCATATCCAACTTTATTAAATGTCCCAAAACCTTGGAATGGTCAGATGTCTTGCTGAATATTGTATTTTCCAGAATTCATTAATGATCAGTGATGACCATTTGGCAAGAGTTCAGCTGCAGCCTGGGAACGTTATGCCTACTTACCCCTTTGTACTGAAGCCACTGGCTTTTTCTGTTCAAAAGATGTCACTGTGTAATGCAACCATTCTTCATTTTTCTTGAAATAAAATCATTACCCCCTTACGATTTTCACTTGGTGTTTCTCAGTGTCACAAATAATCACTTTTTTCACATCTTTCAAAGAGTGAGTCCCCAGTTCCTGACAATCTGCTCTTACATTCGCTACAGACAAAAGAAAGTTGCAAATACACTTCCAGAAAGCCATACTTTATTTTTACCTGCTTCTCTTTCTTTTGCACAGAAAAAAAAAAAAAAAAAAAAAGAAAAAAACAACCCAACCCTGAAGAACAGAGAAGCAAGTGTAATATATTACCTCTGGTGGCTTAGCTGGACAGCAGCAGGGGCTTGTAATAAGGATGTGGTAATACACCACAAGGAATCTGTAGACTCATAAAACTTGACCTTATAAATCTCTGCGTTTATCAATTCCATACAGCAGCCACTCCCTGTGGTGGAAGTCTCAGACCAATAAACCTGCAGTTGATAACCATACAATTTATCCTCAATTTTCCCCTTCAGGCCACCTAATCATGCTACATTAATAATGGCTGTAAAAAATTGGAATGTCCCTTAAAAACAAATATATCACCTGATTCTTGTCACTACAATTAAGATGTTAAGTAAACTAGCATACAGCGATATCCAGGACTCCTACAGTTTTTTTTTTTCACACTTGTTTCTTCTCTCTGTTTAAAGTTCCTACCCTCACACCTGAAAACTGCTTTCCTGTTATTTCATCTTTACCACTTAACTTCCTGAACTAAATGAGTCCTTTTTCTGGACCGTAAACACTTCAGAAATGAGAAGATATTTTTGCTGCAGGGTCCACTGCATTGCTATGTATTTTCAGCAAACCTGCTTCAAGCAGAAGTGACCAGGATTTGGTGCTAAAGATTATAGACTGAATTTTTTTGGAACACAGATCTGTGTATACTGGTACTTTTAAAAAACACCTGATTCTCATGCCCATGTCTTCTGAGCAGTACTTCACACTGGGCACAGTAAGTAATGTGCAGTGAGAAAGAATTCAGATTGATTCTAGTTTTCAGTCAAGAAAATACTTATAATGTAAATCTAAAAAAATAAAAAAAAAATCAACAGAACAACAGCAAAGAATGAGAATTAGATTAAGATAACCTACTACATTCTCTGATGAAGTTGGATGGAATGGCGGATTCCAAAGAATACTGCAAAATGGTTGTGGAGTGAACTGGGATGAAGCAAGCTACAGAGATTTAAAACTTAACTAATGAAAAATTAGTGAATGTTTTCCTCTTGTAAACTTCTGCTTGTCACTAAATGACTACAGGAACTTCCATCCGCAGGAACATTAATTGCATTACTCAAGGTAAAATAAGGGAATTCTAACTTCAGTACCTGGCTACCAATCCTGTAGCTGGGCAGTTTTAATACACATTTTTTTTCAGGACTTATTTCCTTGAAATATGATTTTTTAGTAAAGACACATTTATACTGTGACCTAATCTAAGTGTTCCTGTTCCAACAGGGGGCCTGGCCTAGGTGATCTTTCGAGATCCCTTCCAATCGCTGACATGCTGTGATATTCTAATATTTTAATCATGTGATCTTTCAAAAATATTGTAAGGATATGTTAAAAAATTCGCAATTCTACGAGATTTTTAAAAAAATTATGAAAACCATGTTGTTATACTCTGGTTCCTTCAGTCATTGAGAGTTATGCCACTGATTTTATTGTTTCAAGAATTTTTCTCAGGTTCTATGTTCAGTACCGTACATAAGATGATGGAAAGCAGGTTTGTATTTAAACAGTTAAATGTATCACAAGCCAATCAAATGATCTCATGAATTCTTCTGTAGACAAACAAATTTGAATAAAATGCAGTACTTACTAGGCTTTTTAAAATTAAAAATTGCATTTACAGTTTATAAAAATATGCTGGTATTCAGATTTTTTAGTTGAACTGGTGGAGTCTTTTATTGTAAATATATATAATGGAAAATGTAAATTGCAAACACTGAATTGTGCAGTGTCCGCTAACCGCAGAAGTTGTCTCTCTTTTTTCTTTCAGAGAAAGTCATCTGCCAGATATTCAGAGTAATCCCACCTCATCAAACCAGTTTATTGGAAGAATTTCACTTCCAATTACTGAAAGGCTGGGATTATGTATGTAAGATTTGCAGATTCAAATGCTTGTCATCACCATATAATTTTTGGCAGTTGATTCATGCAGAACGTGACTACAGTGTATAAGGGAGAGGACTGAAAGCACCACTAGTCTGAGAAAAATAAAAGACTGCCTAGTACAGCACACTGCTTGTGGACCTGTCAGCTCACCCTCATGAGGACTATTCTTCTTAGCAAAGCACCTGGCAAATTAGGTAAGATTGCTTTTCTAACTAAACTGGCTTGTACAGAATCAGCACAGGTATCAGTGCTCACAACCCTGTCTAGTACTCAGATTAGCTGACAGGGATCGGGCACCTCTGCATTGCCCTGTGGTCAAACTGATGAAGCATAATTATTCATATACTTAAGTGGCCCTATTCTTTGGCAGGGGTAATGTGTTTCTATTCTGTTCTGAATGACACTTTTCTGTTGTTTGCACTTCTGCAAAAGCACTAAGTAAAAAGTATTATTATTTCCCTAAAAGGTGCTCAGAGCTTCCCACAGCTGCTTATACATGTCCACAGAAGTCTGTAAGAGTTCAGACAGCTGAGTCTAATGTAACCTCAGGATGAAGAGGCAGAAGAAGAAATTTGTCAAGTTTTTATTTTATTTTATTTTATTTTTAAATCTTCATCTCATTGCAATTGCCAACCTATTCTCAGACATTCCCAGTATTAGCTTTTGCTAATGGGAATCATCTCACCAGCTTTCAGCAATGGCAACTGTGTCATGGCTTTCCAGCAGCCAGTTGGGTTCCAGCTCCTCCTGTTTGTTTTCCAAGTTAGATTCATTGTTGTAGAGGCACTTCAGCAGGGCACCTTGTCTTGTCACCCTCTTGGAGGGTAGCTCCTTAATTCCTTTGAAGTATTTCCCTTGAGTTTCCCTGTTGCCTTCTCCTATTCCCTCAGTGTTCCATGGCTCATTATAGTAAGATTTCAAGTGTGCTGCAGTATAGCCAGCACAACTCAGGGCAGCAGGCTGAGTTCTCTGTCCCTCTAATCTAGCTATACCATTCCATACCTTATTGTGGTCATGCTTGCTATCATTCAACTTCTCCTTCAAACCAGAGAGGAAGCAGAGATGTGCCTTGATTCCTTCAGCAGCCATCCCATGGCTCTTAAGTCCCTTTCAATAGTCCTTGAATAAATACTGTGTCTAAAGATCTAACATTT
This sequence comes from Bambusicola thoracicus, assembly GCA_002909625.1. Taxonomy (NCBI): domain Eukaryota; kingdom Metazoa; phylum Chordata; class Aves; order Galliformes; family Phasianidae; genus Bambusicola; species Bambusicola thoracicus. The sequence goes on from PPHD01000770.1 coordinate 28,148, forward strand.
CTTCCTTGCCATACAACCTATAGCTTGATTCCTGAATTAGATCTTTCCGTAGAAGTTCTTGTAGCAAGACTGGCACTTAACTCTATATGTTTATATAGTAAATCCAGTGAAATCCTAGTCAGAAGTGAAACACTGTCTGAGATTTTACGCTTTTTATAGAGAAACTGAACTGCACTCCACAAATAATAAGAATTTTCATGTGTGCCATGATTTGAATTAGTGCACGTGGAGATCTGTCTCTTACAATGGACACATGAAAGGTGAGAATTGTTCAACATTCACAAAGTGGCAGGGGGACAAGGAAACAGTTTCTTGGCAGACGGAGCAGTGGACTGACACCAGGGAAAGAGATTCGGTTTATGGCTCCCTCACAAAACTGCTGCATAGGCTTTCTGATAATAATTACAGCGATTGATTTTGTAATATATCCAATGACCTAATGTGGGATGCAGATCATTACTTAAAAAAATAAAATAAAAATGGGTTGCATCTGTACATTCAGCAAGTCTTAAATACAACATAGATTCAATATTTTTAATTCTGACTATTTTTTCTTGTGTTTATCATCAGTTAGAAAGTTTTCTATTAAAATGTTTCCTGCAATAATAACTGACAGTTACAAAATGTTATCTTAAAAATCTTAAAGCAGAATAGTTGGTTCATTAATTGCCCCTGAAACAGACACTTTAAATTGACCTATAACATAACTAACTAATAACAATAACAGCAGAATCAATGTTTGTACAATTGCCTGGTGATTTATTATAGCAAATACTACCTGTAAGTAATTTTGAGGGTAAAATATCCATATTCATAGAAAAAAAGCCCAACAAACTATTCCTTTCAGGTTATGTTGGCTTCCATTGTTGGGTGGTGATATTTAGTCTTGAATATAAATCCATCTTATTTTTGTACAGATCTGTGTTCTAGGTCAGAAGAGCACTTAGAACTCTGCAAGGCATTTCTTTACACCTCACTAAATAGGATAGAAATGTATTCTTAAGCAGAAACTTAAGAAAGCAGCCCTCTGATTAGATGCTAATTCTGAATTGGTTCATTAGTCGGCAGTTAATCTAGAGAAAGTGGAAATACATTGCTTCCCTGCTTGGGGGGACAAGAAGAGAGAGTCCCAAAATTGTCCTTTCCTCCTAACTGGGCAGACACAAGATAGCAGGGGAAGGACGTAACACCTGCTACAAGCAGAGCCTTGGCAAGGTTGCAGAACAAGCACTAAATCTGGTAACTGGCACAGAAGAGGCTTGGGACCAGTGCTTTCAACATCTTTATTAATGACCAAGATAGTGGGATTGAGTGCACTCTCAGTAAGACTGCAGATGACATCAAGCTGAGTGGTACAGTTGATACAACAGAAAGATGCTACCCAAAGGGACCTGGAAATTCAACAAGATCAGTTGCAAGGAGCTGCACTTGGGTCAGGGCAATCCCAGATATGCGTACAGACTGGGAGAAGAACTCCTTGAGTGCAGCCTTACGAAGAAGGACCTGCAGGTCTCAGTGGATGACAAGATTGATGTGAGCCAAACAGTGTGCCCTTGCAGCCTAAAGGCCAACTGTAATCTGGGCTGCATCAACAGAGGGGTGGACAACAGGGAAAAGGAGGCGTTTGTCTTCTGCTATTCTGTCCTTGTGCAGCCCCATCTGGAGTACTGAATCCAGGCCTGGGGCCCTTAGCACAAGAAGGACATGGTCCATAGGAGGCCATGAAGATGATCATAAAGCTGGAGCACCTCACTTATGAAGGAAGGCTGACGGAGCTGGGCTTGTTCACCCTCAAGAAGAGAAAGCTCTGGAGAGACCTCATTGCAGCCTTACAATACCTAAAGGAGCTTATTAACAGCATGGAGATCAACTTTTCACACAGACTGACAATGACAAGGTGCAACAGTAAAAATAAAAGAGAGGAGAATTAGGTTAGATGTTAGGAGGAAATTCTTTACTTGGTGAACAGTGAGCCACTGGTACAGGCTGCCCAGAGAAGCTGTGGATGCTTCATTCCTGGAGGCATTCAAGGCCAGGTTGGATGGGGCCCTGAGCAGCCTGATCTGGTGGGTGGCAATCCTGCCCATGGCAGGGGAGCTTCAACCCAAGCCATTCTGTGATTCTATCATCATTGCACAGCAGTTCAGCACATCATGAAAATGAATAAAAGGACCCTTTCACACCTTTTACATCCCAGAAAGAGTGCAGAGATGTCCTACAACTTTAATTTCTTAGTAAATGCATTGAGCTTGCTCTACAGTTTATCAGGATAAGTCTAGTATTGTCTAGTTGAGGTGCAAGATGAGCATGTTTTTTTCCTTCACACTTTTTTCTTTTTTCTATAAAATGCAGTGGAAAAAAAATGTAACATTTTTTCTGACAGTTCTAAAGAAAGCATATTGGCTTATTTATTTGCTTTTAACACCAGTTACACTAACCTATTTACCAGCAGAAAAGTGACTAGGCAGGAATCACGAAGGAAAACATTTATATGGGGTGAATGTAAAGTTCTAATTAACTCAGCATATTTCTTGGGCCTTGCATTTTATCCTTTTTTAATTAACTCATTTCTAAGGTTTAAACCTTGTACAGAAATATTTTATTGGAATTTCATTACCATTGTTTTCCTTGGGAAGGCAGTTTATAATCTTCATGATATTATTGTAAATCCATCACTAAGCAACATGCTTTGGTATTTGTATAAGCCTTTGTCCACCTCCTTCCCTCCACCCAAATGCACACATTTGCATTTACTGTTAAAATATTATGGATGCTGACACCAGTTTAGCCACAAGACCTGGTGTTAGACTGTCTCTAATTGATTTAATTATTCATAATTGCTCAGCTGGGGCTTATGTGTACTTCAGCATGATTAAGGGAGAACATACAAGTCTGCAGCTAATGATGTGTTCCATCATAATTTACAACCGTGAAGTTGCTGGAGCTAAATTGTATAGGCATAGTACATTTCTAATCCTGTTTAGAATGCTTTTTCAGACTCTGCCAAAAAAAAAGAAGAAAGAAACAATCCAACCACACTTCTAATGCACTTCATAAATGAGTTTTAAGGAAAGATTGGAACAGCATGCGATCTTTTTGTTTGTTTAAATTGAAATAAGTGATAGAATCAGATCGACATAACTGAGTTTGTTACTTGTGATTTGACTGTAATACATTTATTTTTTGTGCCTCCTTCTTAACTGTACTTGTTCATCTGTTAAAAAAATGATTAAATATTCTTCAAAAAATGTTGTCTTTTGTGATTATTCAAAAATAGAAGCAACTTCTCTCAATATGATACATGAAAATGATCGCACAGTGGTTTACTTCATTGTCACCAAACATGTTTTCATAATTAGTTCAAGACAAGCTGTTCTGACAATGCCATGTACATTTTATGAGACAACATCTCTGAATATTGTTGTTGAGCGATGGTGACTTTCTTGTCTTTCAACAGTTCCTGACACGTGGTGAATACTACTGGGATAAAAAACAATAGCAAAAATACTGAAGAGAAACACGATTTCCAGAGTAACCGGAGAATTTCAAATAAGGCCTGTTTTTGGCTTCTGATTGAAAAAAAGAAGCCAAACATTTTTTGGAAGTGTACATGTCAGGAAAGCAAAATGAAGATGTGAGCTGCTGTGAGTGATAAATATTTTTGAGGCTTCTATAGTTCTAACATTGCTAATATGAGGTTTAACATTTCTTGTGAATTCATTCAGACTAGAGCCTAAATCAAAGAGAAAAAGAACAGTTTACAGGATTGCATTTGCTTAAGCGTTAGGCAGACAGGATGGTGATGCAAACTAGAAAATGCAGCACTACTGCCTTGCTAGCAAAGGCAGAGCGGCTTTGTCTGGAAGAAGTCTCAACTGCTGCTAACATGGCATTAACTTTCTGTTGTACTTTGTGCTTTGGTTCCAGAAATGAAGGTTCTCACCCAAGTCCTGGTTCCTAACACAGAATAGGTTTTTTTGGACCTTTGGAGAGAGAAAACACGTCGCATTTAGAACTGCAATGTATTATCAGAAGGATGCAATTACAATTATTTATTTAAGCTGGTTCTGAACCAGGGAATCCTGATATGAAGCTGGAGCCAGTAAAAGCTTGAAAAACTACTGACAATAAGCAATTCTTCATGGAACAAAACTATTACAATAGAGGGCCTTTGATCTTGCCTGTCTCCTGTTGCCAATTGAACTTTGTCACCATGCACTGTCATCCACAAGGGAGCACTTTTGAATTAAGCAGTCTACAGCAATTTAGTCTGTTCCAGCTTTGAAGTGCCAACATCAGTCAGGCCAGTACTAACTTTTTTCATTAAATTTTTTTTGAGTTCTCTTAGGAGTTTAGCAGTCCTGGCATTTAGATAACTAAAGTCAAAAAACCAAGGCACTAAGACATCAAAAGCAAGAGGGGCCCCTAAAATACAAATGTGAGCAATCATTAGGCTCTAATGGTGCACTTCATTAATGTCCACTTCAAAGCAAAAGTTTACTGACTTTGGGATTGACTAATTTACACATTGTGGGAAATTGCTGCCAGCCATGCATGTAACCACTAAATGTTTCTGGAATAAATAGAAACGCCCTCTTCCTTCAGAAATCAGGAACTGCAAACTGAGCCTTTAATTGCAAGATGGCTTTTCTTTTGAATCGGAATGGAAAACCTGTCTAGCGCGTAAATCACTAAAGCTGTGTGTAGTTGTCATACAGACACACAGATGTCAATCAACATCCTTTTGCAAATTTATTTCCCTCCCCACATTCTGCAGCTAAAAAAAGAATATCACAGCATATTCTGTTTTTCTTTCAGATGTGTTCATTTATATGGAGTCTTTAGAAATTCTCCTGTTACTTTGGACCCTAGAGCCTACTGCTAAATCAGCATCTCCTAAGTGAAGCTGTAACTACACCACTAGGGATGGTTTCTTTCAGGGATGAGGGGGAAGGCTTGTACTACCTCAGCTGAAGTGGCAGCTATGACATAGATAGTCAAAGTACTAACAAAGTGCATTCACATTCCAAGTTATACTGGTTCATTTACACCATTTAAAAAAAATCATAAACTAATCAGAAAGATTAGAAATGCTCTTGAGATAATCAGAATGAAAATGTACCAGAAATCTACGGTATGCAAACTATCTAAACAACAGCTTCATGCAGAAAAATCAAAGATAGCACTTCTCAGCTTGCAAAAGATCAGAATGCATGCAAACTTCCTTATGCTGACAGTAAGGACTGACTGCATTACAAAATGTGGTTGCGTTCAAGTGGAATTATGACAACTGAGTGAGAGGACAGGGGGGCCAGTCATTAGTTAGAGGTCAATGGAAGACAGAAAAATTGTGTTCAGCTGATGCTATGGTGAATATAATTTGTTCTTTTCTAAACACTAACCACTAAGAGATGGCAACATCCTGCCACCTAACTAGATTTCTTCCAATCTTGTCCAAGCACTAGCAAATCTTCTCTAGACAAGCCTCACCATGGCTGTAAAATTTCATCCCCTTTGAAAAATCAAGTTCTTGGATCTTAGGTGTAAAAGAGCCTAGAAAACATTTTACTTTAAAAGGATCTGCATAGGGTTGCCAGAAATCCATACTTTAGAATGAATGCTTAGAATGGAAAACTAATGTGGGTATGTATTGGGCAAAATATGAAGAGATGAATGCCAAGAGTCATACTGAAAAATAAGGGGAAAATATGATGCTTCTGCTTTATATTTTGACTAACTTCCTTAATTTTTAGCAATTACCTTCTTGTTGCAACATTTTAATAAGTGTCTGTGCCATCATGCCTAGTAGGAAAGCTAACTTGCCATGGGCAAAAAAAATGGCAGAAAGAAAAAAAAAAAAAAAAAAAAGGAAAATGGAAAAAAAAAAACACTTAGCAAACCACAAATTTCAGAGACCTAGTCACATCTGTGTTTTATCAGCTTTTTCCGGATAGTGTTACACCAAACAATTGTCTGCAGATCGGTAGACAGCTGAGACTTTAAAGTGCTGAATTACTGAGAAAATGCTAGAGATAAAAACCAGCACATGTATCCTATCAGTGTAATGAAACCAACCTGCTGCTAGCGCCATAGTGCCTTAGTTCTAAGTACCCTGTAGAGGAACGGAAGGCTTTCATTTAACTCTTAAGAGGAAAGCAAGGGAAAGAAGAGTAAAGGTCATCTAATACCAGCCTTAATCATTGAACTGAAATACTCTCAGATATATGAAGGGAGGAATGCTTGGTGTTCAAAATAAAACACCAACTGCAGACAACAAGAGTGTGTCTGATCGTACTGGGGGTAGTATTTCCTGCTAGAAATTCCCAAGACTTCGGCTGATGTTAAGTGGAGTTACAGATGCATGGAGCATGGCAAAAGATGAAACTGAAAAACTGGGTTCTCAAATGCTGCCACATAAAGACCAATTCAATCTACTAAAAAACTCTCCAACAGAAGGTAGATGCAATAGATCAACCAGAAGGTACATTGGAAGTGAATGGTGAATACTTCCTGAATGGAGCATGGTTATTACCCATCAGTATGACTGCTCAATGACAGATGTAAAACTTGAAGTTATTTTTAGAGCCCCCCAAAATATTCCATAGTGTGCAGGGAATTAAATGAAGAAATGCATAGATTCAAATAAAACTCCTTTGGCAAACAGTGTGCTAGGATTGCTTTGCAGTTTAGATGTTGGATTTATGTTCAAGTAAATATATCAATAACTCATAAAGTACTCAACTCTGTATCAACTGAAAGTAGTGAAAATTTCAGAGATGAATTTAGTTTATTTTTATTTTTAATTAAAAACAGTATGCTTTGAGACTTATTTCTTTAAAGCTAAAGTTATATGCTTCTAACTCCTACTGGAGATGACCTAGCCTAAAATGACTGTATCATATGATTTGACCTTATATACACAGCAAAAACCGGAATTGAAACAAGGACTGACCAGTTATACTAGATCTTATAGAACAGAAACTAAATAAAGACATAATATTTCATAAATAATTCCATAAAGAAATAATTTTCCATAAAGAAATTTCAGGAAAAACAAAAGATAACAAGCAGTGGAAAAAAATGGATAGTCAATATAAACCTTTTTGTATTCATATATATTTTGATCAATTTTTGATTAAATGTATGAAAGGAGTCTTTCTCTACTAGTCCCTCAGGCTCCAAATGATTCTCAATTAGCCATTTCAAGTTAGCTAATTTTTGTCTGTTTTGTGGTAGAAACATAGAAGAGACATGAAAGAAGAGTAATATTTACTTCAGGCAAGAAATTCCTTGCTTTAGGAGTAGTGTGGGTGAAAGCACAAAGGCTACAAAGACATTTATGAGCAAAGAGAGAAGATGGCAGCTGAAGGGAAGCATCATGGGGAATGTGTGAGAGATGGGTGTAGATAAGTGGGAACATGTAGAGAGAGGATCTTTTGTAATTAGAAAGTGACATCAAAAACTTTTTCACTAAAATGTTGAATATGCCACAAATTGCCATGATATTCAACCCAAATTTTATGAGTGTTCTCAAATGAACTTTCTTACAGCAACATTTATTTTGTCTGACTGTATGAATATTCTTGGAACTGGGTATGCCATAGACTACATATAGGTATGTGGCATAAAAGAAATGAAGTGCAAACCACTCATTTTGTGCATTTCCAATTAGGCCCATATTAATTCACATTACTATGCAATCAAGTGTAAAAGCGAGAGAGAACTAACATGTACAAAACCTATAAATTTGCATTATTGGCACCTAATTTTATTGTATTCTCAGTGAAAAAAAAAAACAGTGGAGTAATGAGTAGCTTGCAGTTTGTTTTCAAAACTTAGTAACTAAATGTCCACATGGCACAGAAGTATATTAAATGCCTTTTTATATTACTAAATAAATAAATAAATGTTCCCAAGGATTTAAATAGGAGATTGAGATGACTTGCATAAATTAATTCTAACGAAATAGGAGGCTCTGTGCATGCTGAATACTCTTTTCCATAAACCTATGAGGATGTTTCTGCAGACCTTGTAAGTTTTGGTTCATCAACCAAAAGGTAGACATTATGAGAAGTTCCGCTTATGTCAGATAGATATTTTCTGTTAAAAGAGCAATTTTTTTTTAGGTGTATACAGCCCGACACAATGTTGAAAGACGGGAATAAATTTCAAACAGCTTTATGAACAGAATATGACTGGAGTCACCCTGTGTATTATGGTTTTAAGGAATGTAAGTGATGAAATTAGTCCCATCAATACACAAATATAGAAGATTTGATTTTGTTTACAAAGCTAAGATTTCAAAAGTTTCCAAGCAATAGCGCATATCATTCACTTATTGTTCCAATTCCTTTTTTCTTTAATGTTGATTGATTTGAAAAGATTGTCTTTAATTCAAAAGCTGTTTTCATTTTAGTTTTCATCTTTCTGTCATGTTCCAAATGAGATGAAATTGAATTATCCTCAAGTATAAACAAAAGAGTTTTTATTTTCTTATTTGCTTTATCCCTCAAAGACCGCAAAGATTGCATATAAGCATCTTTTATTTTTCCTACCTCTAGACAAGAGAACATTCACAATGAGCAGATGAAAATTCCCCATTATCAGTCCCTTTTCTCATACTGTGCATCAAAAATGTAGAATTTCTTATTCCACAAGAAAAGTCTGTGTCTTATAATTTTACGGCTATTATATCTTGTATCATAGTTAGCATACGTTGATATTCTGTACTTTGTGATAATTCTATCACTCCAATATGCAGAGGCTATTGCCTCACTGAATTGCTGTAAATCAACAGCTACTCAACAGATTTGTTTAAAAGAAAAATGTTACAAAGACCTTTGCCTAGGTAGTTTGATCTTCCAGACTCTTCAGAGCAGTACAGAGAATATAGCTATGTTCATCACTTGGTCACACTGAATATATGAAAACCTAACAAGTCTGATTTATGGCTATGTAGCCAAGCACAAACAATACAAGAGATTGTTTACAGACTACATTGTTCCCCTTTTTATAGGAAAAGAGATAAGGAGAAAAAGAAAATTTCTGAACAAAATATTGATGGAATGAGGTGTGAGAAATATTGCCAATTCTGATATCATCAATATATATTGTCATGTCCAGCAAAGGGAAAATATAATCATACCAGTACATGTGCCCTTTTCCAAACTTCATACCAGGATCCATAGTGGCAGATGATGAGAACATCTACACTTAATACAATATAATTACAACTTTTTACTTGTTTGGTTTGGGTGACGTTGTCATGTACAGTTATCTGTAACTGTCTCTGTTGTCATATTTTTGCTATAATCTTCTCTTAATTTAACTTTCAAGACTCTCTGCTGTATCTGCCTGGCTGTTCTCCAAAGCTACGTCAAACTTTGCATTGGCTGAACAGAGAAGTAGTTGGGTTTACACAGAAGAAATATACATCAGTATCTTCTACTGAAAAGTCAGGCATTGACTCAAGCTAGTTACAATTCCAGCTCAGCATGAAAAAATGATAAAAATACAATCCCTTAAAATAAAACAAACATGACAGCAGTCCAAAAGGTCAGTCCTATCCCCTAAGAACTAATGTAAAGTTGCTGTGGGTCGGCGTTTCTGTCTTTATAGCCTTGAAAATACGCTTTTTATATTACTGAAACATCCCATTCCTTCTTACTCCACCTTTAAATGCAGCCTAGGAAAACATGCACCAGCGTATAAGACTTGAAAAGGCAGATGGGTCATTCAGATATTTCACACATACAAAAGCTACTGCAAGTTCTCAGATGAGGACTTTTGACTTTTGCACAGTGTCTAGATCACAGCAACGATTTATTGTTATTGGCTAAACCACCATATGGTTAACATGTATTGTTTGTTATTTCAGCAAATTGTTTTTCCTCCAAGACAATTAATTTTACTCTGATTTAATACCGTACACTGAATGTCAAAAGATTTTACAACTTCCCTTTTTTCCTTCCCTCAAAATCATGCAGAGGGAAAGAGTAAAAATTAATCTTCAGGATTTTGAATCTGTGTACAATTCTAATTCATTTTATTTATTTTTATAGGCCTATATTGACAAACTGCTGATTCAGTGGTTTCTGGGTGGAATTTAGCTTGATTTCGTCCAGGCAACAGAAGAAACAAATTTGTATTTATTTTCAGCTACTTATATGAATGCTATTGATTGTAGAATAAATTCTTATGCTGAAATACTTTTAAGACATAACTGTACAAAAAAAAACCCACAAAAAAAATCACACAGGTTATTTAGTACCAATATACTGTGAAAAATAAGAGTTTTAATAATGTGCATCTCATTCTCTGTGATGAGAATATACATTATCTTTTGCTTATACGTATTTCCTGTTTATATAAATAGAAGAGGTTACCTTCTCATTGGAATGAAGCTAAGAAACAAAAAAGCAATCCATTCACAGTTCAGAGTACTATTTTATTCTACGACTAGCCAAGTATCAAATAAAAAGTTTCTGGAGATTGATGATGAGATCGTAATAGGTCTGTTGTGATTGAATGTACCTTGACGTTTCAAAAGCATGGAATATACTAGGTGTGAGAGAGATTTTCACCAGAATATTTATGCAAATAATATTCTTCTAGTTTCTGTAAACTCTTAGATGACACCAGTAAAAAGCTGTGATCTTAGATTCAAAGTTTTGATCCTTCAATCTTGCATCATTTATATTATTTCCTTAAAAAAAATAAAAAAACTTGAATATGTATTTACACTGAGGAATGGAGGAATCTACATCCTTATCTAATTATTTTTGCCTCTTTATATGTATATACTGCCAATGTTGTTCACTGGACATTCACATAAGATACAGATATATGCTCTGTGTTCTTAATTCTAATCCAAAATGAAAAGATATGACAGAAGTACTCATTGTTGCTCTTAATTTATATAAAATACAATGTTTTCTTTGGTTAAATTACATAAAAATGTTGTAATAAGCCTTTGTCTCTTACGATACTCTTACAATCACAAAATTCAAAACGAAAATAAGATATTCATATTATAGCAGAAGATAATAAATGATAATTAAGTTGGGTACGATAAATGGTTGGTATATTATTAGTATATTGGGACACTGTGAACAATCTGTTTAAAAATGGAAGCAATATGTAGCCAGAGATCTACAGTTGTAGGGAGTATACCCAGTTTTCTTGTTAATCATAGAATCATTGTATTTGGAAAAAACCTCTAAGATAATCTAGACCAACTGTCTACCTACCATCAATACTGCCCACTAAACCGTGTTGTTAAATACTACATCTACGCTTTCCTTAAACGTCTCCAGGGATAGTGATTCCACCATCTCCATGGGCAGCCTGCTCCAATACCTCTCACTCTTTCTGAGAAGACATTCTTCCTAACATATGATCCTGGTGCAGCTTGAGGCCATTCCCTCTTGCCCTATCAACAAACATTTGGTAAAGGATGCTGAATAATGAAACACCCAGGTTTGAAGACCCTCCAGTTTGCACCCTCTTTGAGCACAGAAATCTCAGGATGATCTCAGTGCCTGAAAGGCATCAGTGTTGAAGGAAGAGAAGAATTAGGTGCCAAAATTCAGATTCCTGGCAGCAAGTACACTGAGGGTTGGGTTACCTACAGTAACCAGTTAAGCCCTGCTATTTCCTTCCCCCTGCCATTGCCTGCCATTTTAGTTTACAGCTAAATTATTCTTTAGCTTTCTGGTATTGACATGATTCTTCATTTTAACAATTTTTTTTTTCAGATCTTTTCCCACAGACAGCTTTCTGGTTCTTCCTAGAACCTCAGTTTGAAATTTTAAGTTGGAAGCAATGGACAAACCAAACTCTTGGTTTGAACGTTTGACTGGAATGGAGACAAATGCAGATATGAATTTTTACAGGTTGCCTCCCACTGCAATGTCATCTAAAATTAACTTGAAAAATAACCTTGCAAGGTTGACCCACAACATTTACAGGTCTAAACCAGAGAGTTTTCAGTGAAATACTTAATTCTAACACCTAAGCAAACATGGACTCTACAGGGGAAGTAAGATGACTATGATTCCTATCCTGCAGCCAGTTCTGCACTGTAAAGTTATTGCTATTACTGCAGAAACCAGGTCTCCTTTTGTTTAGCAAACATTAGTTGTTAATTAAAACACTGAAAGTAAGCAGCCTGCCAGTTTCACAGACCTTAACATATCACTCTCCATGACAACATGGAACTCAGAGGAAGGAAGAATGTTCCTGGGGGAAAGCTGAGAAGTGCAAAGAATTTTTAATTTTTTTTTAAATCTGCAATGTCATGTTTATTTTTCTTAGCTGAAAGCTACTGTTTGAAGTCCATTTGTGTTGGTAGATTACTTTATCTACTCTTCCTTAGGGAACAGACACTACACTATCACTTTGTATACACTACACTGATAGCGCCTTTACATTTGAGTGTGGAACTGTATGTCACTATGTTTAAATGCTTTATTTTCCACTAGAGCTCTGAAACATCAGAGGAAACTTGTCTAAAAGGAGGAAGGCCTTGTTTTACTTAGTACTATTTATTTCTTATAAAGTTTGTGTTTTGAAGGGGTGAAGAGGCTCTTCAGTATGGATAAAAGTTTAAAGGTGCAAGAGATGAATGAGTAAGAAATAAAGACATTTAAATAACATGAAGAACAGAAACATTTTCTAATTTATACTGTAAAATATACTGTGATAGTTATGAGAGCACCACCAAGAAACCTTCCACAGGAAAGCTGTAAACATTAAAAATGTGTAAAATTTTTGAAAGCAATGATATTGTGGTTTAGAGCCCCAGTTGTCATTTAAATAAACCATTTAAATATCCAACAACAGTGACAATCATGTTTTTACAACAACCTCCCTATGTACACCAGAGACAGGTTGCTACTGATGTTGCCAGAATTTAAAGATGAGAGTAATAATCTCTCACTTCCAAACGGCATATGTGGGAGATTCTCATTCCAACTCTTTCTTCTTTCGGGCACGGTAGCAGACAACAGACATTTCTATGCCTTTTCTTATCACTGAAAATGGTCTTTGCATAGCTGAGCTGCTATACAGGCTTAGGAAAAATAAAACGGACCAGATTAACTAATAGGGCAAACACAAACCTGACAGTAGGGATGGCAAGTGGAGAGTAGCTGCAGCTTAAATAAGGTGGAGTATGAACACAAGGACTCTCACACTGTACAGCTACTGTACTATAGACATGCAGAGCAGCAGCAGAGCAACAATGCACACTCTGAACTGATACATTGCACTGATTTATCCACGGTACATAAAGACTAAGTCAGGGGTAGGACACAAGCCTGAAAGTCTTCATGGTAGTTTTATCAATGTCCTCAGTTCTCCCAGTTATAAGTGATGAAAAAGAAGACAACCAATGCTCCATCTTCTTTAGTAATGGATACATGATTTTAGACTGTTATATGGGAACTCCTCTGAAATTATTTAGGGCATCTGGAAACCCTTCATAATAATACTGAAATTAATCCTCATGAGTATAGTAGTCCAGTACACTGTTCAGGAAAATATGACACCAAAAAAAGGATTAAAAAAAAAAAGTTAAGCAAGCATAACAAGAAATGCCTCTATTTTTATATGAGGGGCTCAGAACCTTTAGATAGGCGTGACATAAATAGAACACAACTTACACATGTACTTGTGCCCACTCTCATCTATGATACTATTACCACTGTCCCAGAAAATTATTTCAGAACAGAACCCATATTTTCCCCAGTGTGAGCATATGTGCCTACCTGTAATGTAGATGGACTGCTCTGATGAATACTGTGTTTCTGTGTTACTGTCACGTTGCTGTTGTCAGACAAGTTAAGTTGACTTGCCCCATGACATCACAAGCCAGCAGGCAAGACAGCATCTCCAGGTAACAGCAAATCAAGGCTGCCTCTAAAGATTAAGAAAACAGTTTTAAGTCATCCTGTGTGCCTACAAGGCAATAAAAAAAAAATCTAGATAGTGAAACACATAAGTTATAGGCCCCTCTTTAGTGCATGCTGACACTACCAGCCTTCTACACTCTGAAGTACACAGGAAAGCAAATTTTATTAAAGACAGTAGATCTTGGGAGGAAGGAATTCTTATTAGGTGTAAAAGGGACAGCTTTGGTAACAGCTGAAATTGATATCAGTATCAATTAATTATCATTACAATTGTAATTTTTTAAATATCTTTACAGCAGTAGATCTCAAAGCACCATAAAAGATAACACTACTTTTTTTTGCAGGTAAGAAAACTGAAGCATGAAATAATGATAATATCAACCCAAAAGGAAGCATTGCATTCATAAGTTATCCATGTATACACTCCAATACAGGGATGCTAGAAAATTCCCTAACTGTTTTTTCTAGAAGTCTTAGGGATTTTTTAATTATTATTACAATTACTTTTCTTTTTAATACAGGTAGAGCCATTTTAGTTCTTATTTTTCTAGAGAATACAATCTCTTTACCATGTGAAAAAAGGATTCAGGAATTTATCCTGTATGTTGAGTGTTAAAGTATAGAGAAGGTTCCTAAGCCTTTTCAGGATCCAGTATGTTTTTTAATGGTTTCTCTTTAGCTATGTTTGCTGCAGAAAGAAGAAAACAGCAAAGGTGCTGACATGTGGTAACACACTTTTCTGTCAGGGAAAAGCCAGATGAAAAGCCAGAATTTATAGAAGTCAGCATCTACTACTGCAGTGTAAAGAAACTCCAAGGATACTGAAATCCTTTTAGGGACAGTTGAAGCCTTGTATTCAACACAGATTGAACTGAATAACAGACATTTATACTTAAGGAAGTAAATTCTGCCTTCCAATGCATCTGCCTGTCTTTACGTATTTCAATGCTACTGGAGGAGAATATGTAGTGTAACATTATTTTTTGAATAGTAATCTGTTGAGCATCCTAGCAGACATCTCTCTGAGACTTCATCACTCCAAAAGCAGTGATTACTTTTCACTCAATCCAGAATGAAATCAGTCATCAAACATAAGTGTTGCTCATGACCTTAAGAGAAGTAAGTAACAGCAGTATTTCTCATTCATTTTGGAGATTCCCCCATTCTCTATATTTCATTAGTCCTATTTTGGCTTTACAGTTCCATGGCCAGTACCTGATGATAAGCTCACATGACTTCCCACCCCACCCTGCCCTGTTTAGCAGGATGTACTGCCATGCTTAATTTTTCTGTTCATGGTAATCTACAGTAACAAGTTTCTTTTCATTCACTGCAATTTTAGAAGGGATTTTAGTCTGATAAATGTTATTGTAAATTGTAGTGATATTTGCAAGGAAATGTTTTTCAGCATAAATATAAAATTTGCCTTTTAGAAATACAGATTCATTGATCCGTACACTTTCTTTGTAGAAAGGTGTACTGTGAATATCTGCTTTGTCAGTCTATACATTCAAGTCACAGTTTTCTCAGATACTGAATCAAAGCGCTTAAAACCAGAAAAGCTTGTATCATACTAAAGGACTTCTACTAAGGTCCGTGATCTCCTTCTGCTGCAGTAAAACGAACATAAAATATAAAGTGTGATAAAGTCAACAAATATCCCTGATCTCCTGACTTGCTGGCTGTTCTTTTCTTGTGGAGGATGATAGCCAGCTATCTAATCAAAATGCATAAGCAGTGTCTGTTCCTTCCACCCCCAGACCCATTCATTTTCTACTCAGAATCTCTGCTTGGGGTAGTATAATTGATTTTGACATAATTTACTGCTTACTTGGTAATGCAGCATTGCAGTCTCTGATAAAAACCATATCAAGTCACAGCACTGGTCTAGAGCTTGAAAGGGAGGCAATGTAATCACTTTCTTACCCTAATGCACCACCATCTCATTTCTGCTGGGCAAAGAGCTGCAAAGTAATCATTGTAAATGACGCTGGTCCCAAAGACGGTCTTTCACTTCTCTGCCTGACCACTTTTCTTTGTTTTTCTCCTTTATTTCAAGGGGAGGCATCAGGGAAACTTTTCATTCTTGGATTTTCATGAAAATAAAAGACTGTGGTTATAGTTGTCTACCATCAGGCATCTACCTCTGGCATGGAGTAAATATATCCAATCCTGAATTACCATGCTAATGTTCAGGACGATGTGAAAAAGCAAACACTAAGGAGTGAGCATTTTACATAAATGTTCTTCCATCCTGTTTCTATGCTTCGATATTTGTTATTGCTCCTGTGTCTGCCTGTGTTTGGTAATGAATTGGGAGGAAACTCTGCCTCTGTGCTCCTTGCTGACATGAAGAGACTCTGTACTGGTGCCATACACATAAGTCTGTAGTGACTCCTCACTTTCCCTGTAGCCACCACATCCGCACTGCTGGCCCTGTTCACCAGGCCCATGTCCAGAGGCCCACAATCTGCCCGCACGGCCTCTGCTGTGGTGGTGTGTGAAGCTGAAGCGATCTAAAAAAATGAGTGGATTGCAGACCCCTAGGTGATGTGAGAGATGATTACTGGTTTGTGGCGTTCTGCACAGCACTGTGTGTTGCAGTCAGTAGATTCAACCAGGTTTAGCTACCCTCTTTGTGAACATGTAAAGTTCAGTAACTCCACACTGACCTTCACTGTCCGCCATTTTCTCACACCACCTTCTTACAGGGTCCAGGCTGCTTAACAAAGCTTGCTGAGAAACTCTCTCTCATTGGCTACTTTCTCCTGCCTGTAGGGAATGCCAACCAACCAGAGCTGCTGTAGCAGATGCTAGCCACTACCATCCATTGCTGGTCTGATTTCTGAGGGGAGAGAATGGCTGGGTTCCCAAACAGCCACCAGCCCATCAGCTCTGCCTCCCCTCTGTAGCACCCACCTGGGCGTATCAGAGAATCGTTAAGGTTGGAAAAGATCTCTGAGATCATCTAGTCCAACCATAATGGCATTTGCAGCACCACAGCTAGGTGGCAGAGGCCACACAGAGTGCGCTGGCTGTACTGATGGGGAGGTGAAGGATGTGAGCGGGAAAAGGACTGTTTGATTTCAGTGGCCTGATTTCCCTAGGCATGTTATTGTTTGCTGTGATTTATGTATCATTTGCATAAGAGGCTAAATGAGCACTTGGTTACAGCAGTTCAGGCCATTGCATTTCAGTGAGCAGCAGCAGCCTAGATCATCTGCTCTCAGGGGACAAGTGGTTAATTATCGTCTCTTGGTCACTCCTGCAAAATGGCCACCCCTGGAAAATGCCCAGATGCTGCTAGTGATTTTAGGGAACTGCTTAGCCCTTGTCTCCGACTGGCTGACTTGTACAGCATTTCTGAATCTCTTACATTCTGTTCTATGATCACGTTATGAAAACAAAGGACAAGATATTACTCGTCAAAGATGATTATTACTATCTGCTTCCTACATCACATTTTTGTATTATTATTATTTTTAAAGCAGGCAGTAGTAAGCACACCTTTACAATGATAACCACTCTGATCAAAGCTGAGGAAACAAGCTGGCTTTTTTCAGATGATATTTTCGAGTATGCAAGCTACTGTATCTGGTGGCCAGGAGCATGAATATTGTACCAGTGATTCTGGGTATTCCTTGTTAAATACTTGAATAAAAGTAAAGGGAGTTTCTCACCTTGCAATAATTCTCTTAGAAACAGCTAAGTTTCAGAATTTGATATCCAAAATTTAGTTGAGAAGGAACTAGATATGACTGTAGACAGGTGAGCATTCACGCCAGTTTACTTTTAGGTACTGACAATCCAATCCAGACCAACTTTATGCTTTGAAGTTGTAAAACCGTTTGCTTTTATTTTGGCAACAAAGAAAAGATTGGGATTTAGCACAAGCTACTGCCACAGGAAGAGACAACAAGCGTGAAAACAGTGTTTACAGGGCATGAAACAGTAAAATAATAGGTACTCTATAGTAGATAATCTCTTAAAAAAAAAGAAGAAAAAAGAAAAAAGAATGAAACAAAGATCTGTTACAGCTGGGAATCAAGAAGCCAAAGTGCTTTACATCAAAAAGTCTTTTCTGATACTGACTGAGAGTTAAACAAAAATCTATGCAGCAATTTCTATTTTTAAGATGTAACTCAGGACTCTTTAGAAGAGGTACTATAGCCCAGGAAAGCCTTGTCTACTTAAGTAAAAAGAGATAATAAACAATTTTCTCGGATTCAAATAATGCTGTATTCTGCTCACTCATGGTGAGGAAAAAGAGAGTTTGATAGACTATTGACAAAAACACAAAATCCAGGACATCAGGACTCAGTTCACCCTTTGGTTCTTAACACACCACATCAAAAGTTACATAGAGGAGTCATCTCCTCTATTAAGTCACCTTTGAGGTATATGGCAAAAGCTTATCAGAGAAAAGTGAGTTCAAGATAGGGTTTTAGCCCAGTTTAAGTGGGCTTCCAAACTGTCCTGACATTGGATCAGCTCCCACTGACTTTCACTATGTGAAAATAGCCTGCTTATTTTGCACTGCATTGGTTTTATTTCCTTAAATTGTTGCCTTTTCTTTATATTTAATGTAGAACAGGAGGGTACGTGTTGATTTATTTATTTGAATAAAATCTAGAACTGTTTGTATTTTTTTCATTTGTTTAATATGTATTAACATTATATATTTACTTTGGTCTGAGACGTTAAAAGGACTAACTGATGGAAAATGTGTGTTTAGAAAACTAATAAAAGGGAGACTTGTGTTTTGGGGGGTGGAGTGGAGCTGGTGAACAAAAGAATACCTGTCAAGAAGTACACAGGAGTTCAATGGATTGGACTATGCTCTTTTGTATGCTCAGGTTCTAGCCTGGAGTTACTCATGTGCTTGATATTAAGCACATGCATAAGTCTGTGCACGACTGGAATCTATTATTACCATGTTGACATACATTTGTTAAGGGTTCAATTCTGCTAGCATTTCTACTGGCAACACAGAGAGACATAGCAAGATCCTGCGGTTCAGGAAGGATCTCCTGTATAGTTACACTCTGCATGAGGAGGATGGACAAGATTCTGGGGAGCTATTAATACTTTAGTGACCATTTGTAGTGAACTATATTTTAAATACATTTCCATGGTCATATTTATTTCTAAAATATCTAAAGACATCAATCAATCTGTTGATTAAAGAGGCATGCATCCAGCCCCACGAACAAAACCATTTTAAAAGATTTAGTAATGGTTATTCATTTATTTAAATCTAGTTCTTGTAAGATCTCAGTTGTGTGAATAAGATGTTTAAAAAATGTTCCATACTTCTTGTTCTTTCAGCTATAAATATGTATTTGGCCTATGGATTTTTTCATAGTCCTAAGTTTATTTTTTTTCTGGATTTAGGCACAATAACCCAAATTTTTTACCAACACAGGAGATTTTGAGAAACTACTGTATTTTCACTGTGGCAGCTGCTGTTATTTAACTGATAACATTCTGGTAATTTAAAATAACTCCTACCAAGAGCGTAAACCCATACTGATCAACTTTGTTTGGGACTTTGAGTGTTTTTTTCCTACAGTGTTTGAACTGCAGGCTCAGGCAAGCTTAACCTTCTGGTTTAAATCCACATGTTTCAGTTGCAGGAAGCACTACATTCTGTTTACACATCCATTACCTCTGGGGTATTTAATGTGCCATTTCCATCACAATTAGATTTCTAGTCACTGAATTTGGATTATTTTCTTTGGGCACAAACTTGTACAACTTGGATTTATGAGCTGAAGACTACAGAGTCTTTATACCTATTACATTCAGATCTTAATACAATTCTACATGGGGATGCAATGAAATGTGATGGATGACAGTGCTGGAGCCAGATTTCTTAGGCTGTGCATGCTTTGCAAAACTGCCTGGTGCTGGGATAGGAAATTGGCTCCACCTCCTCCTCACTTTCTCCTCTTCCTCCTGACTTCGGTCTGGCTGAGCTTAGCTTGCTGGCTAAAAGCAGCGTAGTGTAATGTAGTGAAGAATTTGAAAGCAAATAGCTTTGTTGGAAAACATCTTTACTGACTTAGGTGCTATTGTATTTATTGCTAATGTGTTTGTGCAAAGCTGTCAAGCTTCTCTCTCTACACGTCATGATACCATGGTATACCCACTTGTTTAGCATTCGCATGGGAATTTTTGCTCTCAAGTAGAATGTCCAAATATGTAGATTTTCTACATTTGCAATAGTGTTCATAGTTCTGAAACAGGTCCCATCTTTTGATAACAACAAAGCAGTCACTTTTCCAACAAATACTTATTTGTAGAAACCATCTGAAGAAAAACCCTGGGTTGTATAATCCCTACTTGACTATATGCATATATATAAATGTTATCCTCACCCACAAACTTGGAAAAAAGGCAATTCTCAGTACCCCTACTTCCAGTTCCACCTGAGAATGGTGTTGAAGTAGAACCCTCTTCCCTTTTGTTCCCCAGGGTAATACACACAAGTGAAACTCTGCACTTAAGAATGTGGTTAACCCAAAATTTTTCAGAAATCATATGTCCTGAGATTAGGAGTTGTTACTGGGACAAATAGACCCATCATTAAAGTCAAAATAAAGCTGTTTCAATGTCAGCTTGCTATCTGATTCTCAGTCCGGTAAATGTTATAGATCAGACTACTACTTCCAGAAATATTTTATGCAAGGAAGATTGTTCCTCTTTGCCACCTTACCTGTTTCACATGAACCAAACTGTTACTAGTGTTTCCATTATTCTATGCTTGCTCAGCAGCTTGTTAGAAAGACAGAGAAGAAGGAAAAGGTAAGAGCGATGTAGCCTCCTTAGTCCTTCATTGTAGGAGCAGTTTTTGTTGTTGTTGTTGTTGTTGTTTTCATTTTTATTTGGGAGGCAGAACAAATCTGAACCAATGTTTTGACCCCCCTTTCCTTGTTGTATCTGGACACTGTGCCAGGAACGGTATGGACAGATTGCTCATGGGAAGGAAACTTAGTTTCTCAGATGTCTGCACAAGGCAGACACAGAAAGTTCTTGTTAAGTTCTGCTGACAAATTATTTTCTTATATGATCTATATCTCATACTAGCCAAAAAGTATTATTCAGAGAAAGATAGTAGCTTAGTCTATCATCTACTTCAGCTAACTTTGGCTCCACTCTCCTGCTCTTCAGTGTCTTGTCAATGACAACTGCATAGCACCATACCTCATGTCTCTCAGTTAAGAGCATGTGATAGTGTCAGCCTTGGACTCCATATGAGGACTTTTTTTTCTTACTATATCTTTTCTGTCCAGTGTAGAAAAAACAAAACCAAGGCATTGAAGAAAAGAGGTGTGATCTTTAAGGTTGTTTTTTTTTTTTTTTACTTTCTTCCTTTTTCTTTTTTCTTTTATTTCTACAGTCTGTTAAGTTGGATATACTGCAGCAGTGAAATGGATTTGTAGCTTTCAGACTCTAGTTGCTTCATTTTCAGCAATCTTAAACATATTTGGCAAGAGTTCAGGCCTGTTAACCACCAGCCACAGGTTGCCTCTGATTAAGAAGATTTGTTGCCACAAATTAAGAAGATTGACACTAAATATTGAAATATCTGATCATTTAAATGCATTCAATTAATATTTTAAATACAAAGCTGTCCAGAACACAACAGCCACAACAATTTCCAGTGGCTTAGGACTTAGAATAAGTGAGATACTCAAGTCATTAACCATTCTTACTCTGTTTTTGATTCAAACTTTTATTTAAATTTTTAACTGCCTCTTGATTGTTAGAAAATACTGGGAAAAGGCCCTAAACCAAGTATTTCCAGATCTTTTTTTTTGCCTGCATCACTGCTACAGAGCTATGCTGTCCTTTTCTTCTTTGTCCATCTGAGTTTCGTATACCTTTTTGCATAGTTCCCAGCTTTGTCAAGAAGGAATAGGAGTGCTCATCCCAAACTCACCTGTACCTGTGAGACAGATGTATTAGACTTAGCTTATGCTTACTTCTATCTTGTTACTCATTACCTGCTTCCCAAAGTTGTCCAACCATTAGGACACTATATTGTAAATAAATAATCTCTCCTACTATCCAGACCTAGTATCTAACCAATTATCCAGACTTACAGAGAGGATTTATATGTCTTTTTTTGGCAAGTCTATCAGATTCTAGCTAGTCATTTAGTTCATTTGCTTAAAATTAGCACAGATGTCACACATAAGTCTGTACCAATTTCTGCTTGTTGGTTAGCTATCATGTGCTTTGAATCTCTTTCTTTGGTATCAAACTTTGTTCTTGAATAGTTAATTAACTCTGTTCAAGCATTAAGATAAAGCTGGATATAATAATAGGCAAATAATATAGGCGAGCCCAAACTGTCAGCCTAGGAATGCCTGTGTCCACTTCAAATGCAGGTTTTGCAACAGACATTCACAGCATAAGTAGTTCATTGCCCTTCTGAAAATTACTGTGTTCTTTCTGTTTAACTTGAAATCCTGGGATCTTAATCCCTGAAGTTTTAGCTGAAATATAAAATTGTTGGGAACTGTGGTCTGAACATAAGCACTGGGAAACATGCTATCATACTAGAAAATAGGTAACAAAACTTTAAAACTTACTCCTTTATTTCACAGGCATATTCTAAAAATATTAAATTGATACGGATTAATAAAATTAAAGACAAGTCTGCCCACACAGAATAGCTTAAATGGAGTATTCTAAATGTAAAATGGGACCAGGTATTAAAAACATAGTATTAAGATACTGAAGGGAATGTTATGAAATACCATCCATGTACAGAAAAAATTGTGAGTGACTGTGTAATTAAAGATCCTACAATGATTATTTTCCTAGCTGGATTCAGAAAAAACCTCTACAGACAACACAGCTTTTTTTTTTTTTTTTTTTTTTTTTT
>PPHD01000771.1:0-11263 GCA_002909625.1 Bambusicola thoracicus
TAGTGGCCCTCCTCTGGACCCGCTCCAAGAGCTCCATGTCCTTCCTGTGCTGGGGGCCCCAGGCCTGGATGCAGTACTGCAGATGGGGCCTCACAAGAGCTGAGCAGAGGGGCACAATCACCTCCCTCTGCCTGCTGACCACCCCTTTTTTAATGCAGCCCAGAGCACAGTTAGCCTTCAGAACTACAAGCGCACACTGCTGGCTCATGTCCAGCTTCTCGTCCACCAGGACCTCCAAGTCCTTCTCTGCAGGGCTGCTCTCAAGGAGATCCTCTCCCAGTTTGTATAAATACCTGGGATTGCCCTGATCCAGTTTCTATCAAGCTTTTCTCTCCCCTAAATCCTGAGCTGAATCCAAGTGAAAGAGTGATCCAAAGGCTCCGTGGAGGAGCACAAGGTGTCCACGTCAGCTCTGAGCACAGAAGGGCAAATCACAGGTGTGCGGCTCCCAGAGACTAGATGGGGGAACTGCACACACAGAAATCACTTGATTTCCAAATAAATTTAGGGAAAATGTGCTTCTTTCAGGTTCTCCTACCATTATATTTTCATTTGGTTTTCTGAAGCAACTGGCACCCGGAAAGTGTTTTGGGATCCCCCCCCTCTTATTCATCCCAGGTTTGGAGCTCCCCCAGGCTGCACATTTCTCCCGGAGACTGTCCACCTCTACCATGGTCCCTCATGTGGGCGCATAGCGGTGCCCTCAGCTGTCACATTTCTTACTCTGTGGTTCATGAGTGTGATTTCCCTGTGCTCACAGGCAGAAGCCATGTGTTTGGATGCTGATGGCTGTTAGCTTTCCAGCCCCGGCTTCAATGCAAATACACAGGTGCTACTTCTGCACCTCCCCTCACCTCTGTGTCACCACACTCCTGAGATCACCCTCCATCATATTCAACATCCGACTGTCCAGGTTGGGTGCTGCCAGCCCTGAACCAGAGGTTTTGCTGTCACTATGGCTTGGTTAAAGAAGATGTGTCAACCACAGGCTGCAGTTCCTCTGGGGGTCTTTCCCCTCCTGTTCTTCACTCCCACCCACTCCCAGTGATGGCCACTTGCCCACCCTCCGTGAGTCACCCGCAAGTCTCCGCTTCCTTCTGCAGTGCCCTGGAACCAGAGCCCTAATTACAGGGCACAACTAGCGGAAACAAGCTTATTATTTACAAGGCTAATGAAAATTAATCATGCCTCCCCCTCCCTTTCTTGTGGGAACAGTCATCCTGAGGAAAGCAGATTATAAAAGCATTAGCGGAAACCGCTGTGCTGGTTTGGGGCTCTAAACAGGAGATGGTGCGTGGGGTGGGGGCTGTGTTTGGAGGACACCTGAAACACAAGGGTTAAGAGCACCCCAAAGCCTGATTGATACTTACTTTCCCCCCTCCCAGGCGTGCCTCCCCTCTGCTGCTGGACGAGGCTGCTGGCTGCAGCAGGGAGCAGATGGAGCCTATGGCCCCCAGTGCTAAGACAGACGTGCTGTAAAGCCCTTTGGTCCTGTTCCAGGCAGCTGCTGCTTCCTTGCATGCTGGGACCCCTTGGCAGCATCCCTCTGCTTGTAGACAGAGAGCAGTGTGGGAGCAGAGTTAGTCCCATCGGGGGACTCCCTCACACCCAGCCCACGAGAGAGGCAGATGCCCATGTGGTGCCCCATAGGCTCCATGTAGGTAAGCAGGTCTCAGGGCCGCAGTGTCCCCACACTCCAGTCTGCTGTGCCACACAGACAGAAACACTGTGTGCAAAGCCAGAGGGAGGAAAACATGTCAAGGGGTAGTTCATGCTGCACAGGTTTGGAAAAACAGGGCATCCTCTACCAACTGGAGCCACTGGTTCTGGAGTGAGTGCTGCTGACCTCTTCTGTGGCACAGAAATGAACCTCATTAAGTGCCCAAACCATTACCTTTAATTAAACCTTTACCAGAACTCAGGGGAAACTGAGGCAAAGGACAGGGAAGGTTGGCCATAGAAGCAGAGAAAGAACCCACTTCTCCTGAGCTCTGCCAGCTCACTGAGGACACATCTGTGGGGAATGTAGTGTTGAATGCCTCAAGCATTGTGGCGACCGCTGCCCTTTCTGCCCCCTGTGCTCACCACATCCTCACTTTTCCAGGCTGTGAGATTTCCATGGCTGTGAACAGCCTGCCTTTCCCCGGGGATGCCCAGGCTGGGGATTGGGAGGAAGCCAAAGCAGGGGCATTGGAAGACCACTCCAAGCTATCTCCAGCCATCCTCAGGCCTGACCACCTGGATCAGGGTCTGGAATGGAGGGAGATGAGGTCCAGCTTCTGGAGTCAGGTTGGAGAAGGAGTCCTGTGTGAACAAGCCAGCCCCATAGCTTCTGCAGGCTGCTGCAATAATTAATTGCTGCTTTGGAGGAGAGAGAAAATGAGCAGGAGGTCAATTTTCAATTTCCCGGCTGTGTATAACCAGTTTCTAGCAAGAAGCTGGAAAATAAATCTCCATCAGCCTAGTTACCACTTAATTAACATCACTAGCTGCAACATGTATTCCCACACAAAACACAGAACGGTTGCTCATCAACTACTGATGTACAACCAGATGGAGCCAGGACCAGGGCACTGTGGTTGGGGACTCTCTAGCCTGAAATTTCAGCCCAGTGTGCTGGACTTGTCCAGCTCAGGCAGGAAAACTCTGCCTCATCTTCCCCTGAAGGGCAGTGGGACGAGGACATCTGCTGAGCTTCTCAGAGCTGGATGCTTCTGGGGGCTGTTTGCATTAATGACCAAAAGAAATTTGGTGAAAGAGTCTGCCTCCTTCTTGCATGTTCTGGAATAAATAAGGAAATGGAACCATGTAGGTGAAATTCATTCCTGTGTTGCCATTCAGCACAAGAACATCTCATTCATTCCATGATGCTGTCATGCTCAGTTGTCCACAAGGAAGTGTGGTGTTGGTAAGTGGAGGGCACTGGCCATCAGAGAAGGAGATGCTGGTGAAAATGACAGTAAACATCCTGGATCTGTGATGGAAAGTGGCCAATGATTCCAAAATCACACAGTTTTAATAAGACCCAAATTTCAGCAACCAAAGTCTCAGCACCCACGTGTCCTGGTTTTGGCTGGGGCAGAGTTGATTTTCTTCCTAGAGGCTCATAGGATGTGATGTGTTGCACTTTAGATGAAAATAATGTTGATAACAAAGAGATGTTCTGGTTGCTGCAGAGCAGTGCTTACACTGAGTCAAGGACATTTCAGCTTCTCACGTTGTCCTGCCAGCAGGGAGCTGGAGATGCACAAGAAGCTGGGAGCAGACAGAACCAGGACAGTTGACTCAAACTGGCCAAAGGGATATCCTGTACCAGTATGGCATCATGCTGAACAATAAAACCAAGGGAAAGAATGAGGGGGTGATGGGGTTTGTCTTCCTGAGAAACCATTAAAAGTGATGAGCCCTGCTTTCCTGGAAATGGCTGAACATCTGCCTGCTGATGGAAGTAGGGAACAAATTCCTTGTTGTGCTTTTCTTGTGCACGCGGCTTTTGCTTTACCTCATACCTCTCCATGTCAACCCCTGAGTTTTCGCACTTTTGCCTTTCCATTCTCTCCCCTCTCCCACCTGGGGAGAGCAAGCGAGCAGCTGCAGGGTGCTGAGCTGCCTACTACAGTTAAACCACAACCCTGATGAATGCGGGATGGAAGAGCAGGGCAACAACAGCGCATGGCTGCTGGGTGCTGGTGCTGCTGCCCGCCTGTTCCTGGGACCTGGGCTAACTGAGCAGTGCAGGTGCCATCCCAGTGCCCTGGCTTGGGGCAGCTGCCAGCTGTTCAGCAGCAGCCCTGGGCTCATAGCGCAGCTGCTCTGAGCACAGACTCAGGAGGTTCCTTCCTCCCAGTACATGCACCTCCTTGGTGTGAAGAAGTCTAGGTAATAACTTGCACAGTGATGAGCTTTAAGGTTCCTTCCAAGCCATTCTATGATTTTATGAGTTCTCTTGGGGTGGTTTAGGCTCTGGGTGCTTCCCAGAAATGTCTGTCCCAGGAGTACCTTCCATCCTTATTCACCTCTGCCTGCCCCTGTATCTGACTCAAACCCTGTGAGGAGCGGGAGTCCAGAGAACAGTGCTGTCCTACCATATGGGCATTTCTTATCTCTAGCTCTTGAGAAGGGGTCTGCTTAGCAGAAGTACCTTGGATCAGCTCTCCATATGTGCCAGTTAAGTCCTTTTTTCACATCTCTGTACAAACATGGGTTTTATGAGAAAAGTAGACGTAAACCAAAACCTTCTGAGGCAGAGGCCAAGAACAGGAGTCAGGAGATCAAACTGAGCATCAGAGCTGGGAGGCTGAGATGTGGCAGCACTGCCTGGCCAGCAGTAAGAACACCATCAAGACAGGGCCACTTTGAATGGGACGGTCATACTGGGGAAAGAAAGGCCTGTTCCTAGGTGGAGATGATAGTGGGTTTCGAGAGGTCATGTGAGGTCCTTCACCAGCCTCACACCACTAAGACATCATCCCCTTTTCTGCCCAAGAGATGTCCAACACCATTCTGGCCTCAGACATACAGGGAAGGTTCACCTTTCCTCTTCTGTGCAAAGGTAGATGTTTCCAAGCTGGTAAAGAGCAAATGTGCCCACTGTGCATGAGCTGGGCTCTGTCCAGCAAGTAGGGTTGCTGGCACCAACTTGAGGCACAGTTCGTGCCCAGTGAACCAGTGGCCAGCTGATGGGGCTGTGGGACACAGCTCACTGCCTGGGCCACACTGGGACCTGCATGCAGCCATTCGAATTCTCTGGGCAGAACTGGGAGAGAAAAATGGAGCTGCAGTTGGTGAGGTGTTCACAGCAGCTGCTGATCTTGTGAACAGCGTGTTTAGCTTATCGTTCCCCTGGTCTCTTTGCCTGGGGTTTTTTTCCCCTGGGGTTTGGACTTCTAACCAGGGTCCCTGTAATCTCTGCACCCTAAGCACTCCCTTAATTCCTTTGTCCATTGCTCAGCTGCTGTTTTGGGCAGTGGGCACAGCAGACATGTAGGGGAGCTGAACCCCAGTGCTTTCTCCAGGTGTCCACATCCTCTTTGTTTCTTTTATTCACTCTTCACTGCTAATTCCTGCTCACATGCTGTCTCTTCACCCTGATCTGCAATGCAAGGCAACACTATTCCCACCCGGTGACCTAGCAAAGGAAGAACACGTTGGCTGTTAGCAACAGCCCGAGTGAAAAAAGGAAGGAGACAAGATGAAAGAATCTATTTGCACTCCTATCATCATCCCGCTTGGCACATATCTTCAAAGCACTGTACAAACATTAACTAATTAATCCTCCTAACACTCCTGGGAGGAAGGGACATATTAACATGGCTCTTATTTTAGATGCCTGATAAACATAAAGGATGGGCCAAGAGATACCAGACAGGCAAAATGGGCAGGTCATGCCAGCTACCCCACTCTTCCTGTTGAACACTGCAGGCTTCGTGAGTCAGTGGAGATGTGTTCCAGGCAATGAGCTGGTGTGCTCACACACTGGAGGGTGGACAGAGTGGAGGAGCTGGAGCAGAGTGCAGAACAGGCAGTGTTGCAGAAATATATGAGAGAGCAATCCTGGAGCAGAAAGAGAGGAAGAAGAAGATGAGCCTTGTTGTCTGCACAGACAGACTGCCATGAAGGCACATGCTGGAAGATGAAGAGTGTAGCAGCTCCTCTGTGAGAAGAGAGAATCAGAGAATAACAGAATTGTAGGGGTTGGAAGGCATCTCTGGAGCTCCCCAGTCCCATCGTCCTAAAGCAGGTTCCCCAGAGCAGGTTGTGCAGGAAAGCATCCTGGTGGGTTTGGATATCTCCAGAGAATGAGAATCCACCACCTCTCTGCACAGCCTGTACCAGGGCTTGGGCACCCTCACTGCAGAGAAGTTCTTCCTCATGTTCAGATGGAACTTCCTGTGTGTGTTTGTGTCCATTGCCCCTTGTCCTGTCTCTGAGCACTGCTGAGCAGAGCCTGGCCCCATCCGTTTGCCTCCCACCTTATGGATACGGATAAGCATTGATCAGATCCCCTCTCAACCTTCTCTTACCCAGGCTGAACAGCCCCTGGGCTCCCAGCCTTCTCTCACATAGGAGATGCTCCAGGCCCTGTATCATCTCTGTGGGCCTCCACTGGGCTCCCTCTAGGAGATCCCTGTTATTTTTGAACTGGGGAGTCCAGAACACAGTGCTTCACATGCAGCCCCCCCAGGGCAGAGTACAGAGGGAGGACCACCTCCCTCACCCTGCTGGCCATGCTCTTTGTAATGTACCATTGGCCTTCTTGGCCACCAGGGCACACTGCTGGCTCGTGGCCGATCTGTTATCCACAGGACACCCAGGGCCTTCTCTGCACAGCTCCTCTCCAGGTGCTCAGCCCCCAGCCTGTACTGGTACATGTGGTTATTCCCCTCCCAGTGCAGCACCCTACACTTTCCCTTGTAGAACCTCATCAAGTTCCTCCCTGCCCAACTCTCAGTCTGTCCAGCTCTCGCTGAATGGCAGCACAGCCTTCTGGCATGTCAGCCACTCCTGCTAGCCTTCTATCATCAGCAAACTTGCTGACGGTGGACTCCATTCCTTTGTCCAGGTCACTGATGAAGAAACTGAACTAGACTGTACCCAGCACCAATCCCTGGCAAATACTGGTAGTTACAGCCTCCAACCAGACTGTGCTACTGATCGCAGCACTGTACGGCAGTGGGCGCAGTGGCCCTTTTGGCTGTATGCTGGGAAACTTGCCGCAGGGGGTATGTGGCTTTTCCCACAGTGGGAGAGGTCAAGAGGTCATGTACATATCCGCAAACTGGGAAAAAGTAATGCAGAGCTCAGTAGCACCTAAATTAACATTTTTTTCCCAGCCAGTTGGCAAGTTAAAAAAAAAATAAAAATGGGATGAAGTAAACGTTTTCACTGCCAGCTTTGAAGAAATTTCATTAATATCATAACATTAGACTAAAATGAAAGGAAACTGGCAGTGCTGCTGAGGCATCCTGGAGGAGAATATTGACACAAAGCATTTGGCCTTCAGTGGGTATCGACCTGCTCAGTGTAGCAAGTGAGCTCCTCAAATGGTCTTAAAAATAAAGAGTCGTGATTTTTTATTCTCACTTAAGAAAAAAAAAAGGCTGGGAAATTCCACTTCTCCCAGCTCTCCTCCTGACACCACACAAAGGCATCTTCCAGTCCCTCCTGAATGGTGTGGTGCAGCGAGGCCTCGCAGGCCTGCAGGCAGGCATTGGGTTTGGGGTTCAGAAGAAGAGGTGTAGCATTGCTTCCCCAGGCCAGCAGCGAGCACTGGGGAGGAGAGACAGGCACCTGTAGATGATAGGGCAGGGAGACATGGGCTGAGTCTCAGATTCCTGCAAGGCATGTCATGGGGAGTCTGACTCGAACCCTCTCCATGCCTGATGAATGCTGAACGGAAAATTGCAGTCCTTTCAGTCTCTTCTGTCATGTATGACTTCACGTGAACCCCTCCCCATGCCATCCGCACTGCCTCTTCTGCCATTTTGTAACAAACATCCTAATTACGGCACAATAGTTCTAATTGCAATTACCTCTTCTCATTGCTGCAATTTATTCCTGCAGAAGCACAATCACCCTGGCACTACGAATTCACAAAGCGACAAAACAATATGGCCTCAGTGTTCAAGGGAAAATGGCACAGCTTTCTGCAGCCCCTCCTGAGAGCAGTGGGTCAGCGGCTGCCATGCTTTCTGCCTCAGGAGGGCTCATGCTGCCCAGGGCATCCTCATACTGTTAGATCTTACAGCCTGACCCCATTCTTGGCAAGAGTTTCTCCTCCTGTCCAGCAGAGGAGGTGCTCATCTTGCATCTTCAGACTCAGAGGATTCACAGTCTTTGGAATTTATCCTAACAAATAAAGCGCAGCTGTGGTTGTTGCATACCTACCTGTCTGTTGGTTTACTAAAAGGGCACAAACCCTGAACGACATGATAAGCTCCTGGGAGCTCCAGGAGTTCTTCTCAGCCTCAGAGTCTTCAGGGAGAAGAAAGACCATTTCTGCTCCCATAGCAGGTCCTGTGCAAGGGTGCCACCCACCCACACTTGTGACAAGCCCACAGCCTGGGCTGGGCCAGGATGTTACCTGAGGAGCCCATCATACTTGTAGCTATGACCGTGGCTAGTTTCACCTTCTAACCCTCACCCTCTGGCAGTCCTCTGCAGAGCTCCCAAGCTGTGCAGACCAAATACCTTGGCTGTCATCTTGTAATTTGTGATGACATGCTTTATCCTGCCTAAAACAAGACATATAGGTAAAATATCTTAGTACTTATTGTTTTGGAAGGCATCTTCTGTCTCCGTTCCTTAATGTCCTATCTGAAATATGGAGCCCAGAAAGAAATGCAGCCCCTCTCACAGAAACTTTAAAGAGCCTAATAAAGGAAAGGATTCATTTCTCCATTTCCATTACATCGCACAGAGGAGAGATGCAAGCAGCCACTGGGTATAACAGCCCCGCTCCCTCTACAAGAAGCTGCAGCACCTCCCTTCAGTGCTCACCTGTGTATGACTTCCCAGCTTGAAAATCTCCAAATGTTGCACCATTTCTTTTGACCTTTAGCTGAATTCTTTCTTCTTTACTGCTTACCCTATAAAGCATCAACAGACACTGCCGCATCTCCTTTCTTTCAGCAGCATAAAGATCCTGGCATCCTTGGGATTTGTAGGTTGAATCTACTCTCTTAGGATTGGCCTCACTGGGAGTTTGTGTTCAATACTTCCTCTATCTTGACCCCCAAATCCTTCCCAGGATCACTGCATGCCAGAATCCCACTCTGTGGTCCTGTAAGGTGTGACCTGTACTCAGTATTCCTTGCAGCCAGCTGTCAGAAAGGATACTGGCTGCAATGAAGCCTCTGTGCCAAATGATATACATCTATCTGTAGAACCATGCTATGTTTGCCACTGGAGCTGGTGGGGGCCGGGCCACTTGGGGGCAGCTGGTGTTGCTCCTTGTTCTCTGTGTCTCATCCTCTGGACTTCTCCAAGCTTACAATTTCAGAGCATCCCGAGGGGTCTGGGATACCCAAATTCAAGGCAAGGCCTTGCTGATTTCATAGGGGTCTGTTCAGTTGGACTGGTCCGATTGCATCATTGTCTGTCTAAAATTATACCTGCTATTTTTTTAAACGTGGCAGCATACAAAGGCCAAAAACAGAGATTAGAGGATTTTCCCACTTGTCTGCCCACAGGTCTGGAAAGACACAGTCCATTTGCATAAGATCTTAAAGCCCTTTCACAGAATTGTTGTGGAGATGGCTATGACTAGTTCTGGGAGGTTTGCTTGGATAAGGCTGGAAAAAACTTGCTGCACAACAGCTTTTGAAGATGGCCGGGGCCCACCTCACACAGACACAAATGCACTTGGTAGAAAACCATTTTTGTGGGTTTTTTTCTGGATGGAGATGGATTCCGGTACATTCAGTTCCTGTTCCTTCAGGAGGCCCTGCACCAATCACACACTAATTCAAGGCATCAGGTCAGCTGCCAGCAGCCCAGAGAGCTGCTATTTCTTCTACTAGTTGTCCTGTAATATCCCCTCCTGTGAGACAGATCCCAGCCCCAGATGCATCCAGCCCTGCCTTGAGAGCTCTGCTCCATCAAGAGGCTGTGCAAACACTCAGCACCTGAGAGGACTGAGAGGCGCAGGATCTCAGTGCCTTGTCTCACCTTCACCTCTGCTGAGCCAGTGACAGAGCTGAGCTCTTCATCACACAGACTCAAAGAGACAGAGGATGAGACAGGGAAGGAAGTAACCTCCAGGGGATGGGACAGACTGCCCTCACCATGCCAAGGTGACTGCTATCCTTGCTCCAGACAGAGCTGACCCAAAGTTTGAAGACCAAAATGATGGGTCAGATGGACACTGCTCAACTGGGACAGGCAGGGGGCTTGAAGAAATCTGAGTGGTCCTGGCAGGCACATTTGGGGTTGGAAATATCCAGATGGAGATCTCCAGATTGGATAGCTGGACCATATGCACTGTTTGGGGATAATACCTGAACCTCTGAGAGTAAACTCCCCATGGCCAGGGTAGCCAGGCTCTAGGAGCTTGCTATCTGATGAATGTTCCACACAGGAACTGGGCAAGGAGTCTGCAGGACCTAGTGAAAGGTAAGGTCTGCTGCCCCTAGGCAATGGTACAAAGCATCAACAGCCAGTGCAAATGTCCTTCTGGTAGAAATGCTCATCAGTTATGCAATGGCCCCAGAGCAACACCAAGTAGTTGCTAGACTTCACTTACTGCTTCCTTGCACTGGCCTTCCTTCATTGCTCCATCCCCTTTGCTTTGTGCAGATCTCCATGTAATGAGGGTGGGAGAAAAGGGACTGAGCAGACTGAGCACTGCTAACCCCCAGAGCTCTGCCTGAGCTGCCAGGTGCCGGCAGCAGCCTGCTGCAACTCTGTGCCTTTCCCCACCGCCTGCCCTCCTGCAGGCGGATCACCCTCAGCTATGCTTTCTCCCTATGACCTCTGCATCTGCACTCTCAGACTGTGACAATCCAAGTGCTTGATTTGCACACTGTGTTCATATGTTGAAGAAAAAAAAAACAGCATTTCTGTCCATGATGACTACCACAGGGGACTGCATGCTACCTGCCTGGGAGGCACATCAACCACCTGTTGGTGCAAGCTGCAGCTCTGCTTCCAGCTCCCTGTGCTCGTTCAGCTTGTTGCAGCACAAGATGGGTCAGCGGCTGCCCGCACCCTATGGGGACACTGTGAGTACTCTGTGCCCTGCAGGCACAGCAGTTCTGTTGGGACTGGAGAAAGTGGGGTGGCAGTGGCAGAAAGGATGGGAACCACTCTCATCTAATGTGGAGGTACCTTCTATAGTAATATTTTGGGGTGATGCTGTAGGGCTACATTATATATCGGTGCAAGCAGCAGCAGAGCTCTGTCCTATGTGTGATCCTTGTGCGCTGGCAGAGGGGCACAAAATTCCCCCCAAAAGCACTGAGAGGTGCACTTAGCTGTGCATAAGGGTCATCCCCACGCTACAACCGAGCACTTGAACTTTAGTCAGACCCTTTGTGTCCTTCCTTTGCTCCCCGTGAACAGAATGGCCACAGCTCAAGAGATGCCCCAGCCCAAGTGCAGTGATGTTAATGGGATGTGCACGGAGAGGGTTTTGGAGAGACACTGCACTCTAGTCTGCGTTCAACACGTTCAGCCATGGCTAAAAGGAAGGAGAGGCAACCAAGCAAAGCACATTAAAATCAGCCAGCAGAAAAAAAAAAAAAAAAAAAAAAAAAAAAAAAAA
>PPHD01000771.1:11424-53660 GCA_002909625.1 Bambusicola thoracicus
AAAAACCCCCCCCGAATAACAACAAGGGCAGAGACAAATCACAGAGATGTTCTCTCTGTGACTCACACTCAAAGAGAAAATGAAACGGTCCAAGGTCCAACGATTTGGGAGAGCACCCGGGATGGGATCACCAGACCTCATCAGACTGTGGACTCCCTCTGCTTTGGGAACATCACTGCCCTGGGACAAGTGCTGCCTCCCAGCTCCAGGCTCTCCAGCAGCAGAACGCCCTGTCCCACTGGCAGGTAGTCAGTGCGAGTGGGAATGGGTGCCGTGAGCTCCACGCTGTGATGAGGGCAAATGCAGCCCTCCCCATCAGGAACCACTGGAACAGTGCCTGTGGGAAAGCTGTCACACTCAACTGCAAATGTCCTGAAAGTCTCGAAAAGGACCTCACCTGACACTGTTGCCCTTCAGCATTAAAAATCTCATTCTCAGTCATTTGTTTCCTTGTTTCTGAGATGTAAAACAAGATGGGACAGGCAGGCAGCTGCGCTGGACTGGTGTGCCCTGAAGACATCTGCGAGCAAGGCCAGCACAGCTAGCACCAGCTGACCATCCTCTGCAAGAGCATCACCTCTCCCCCACCAGCTCCCAGGGGTAAGGCCCTGCGACAGCTGACAAGCCCCTGCGAGTGGCATCCTGCCAGAAGCACGGGCAGGCTGACACCATGGCTGTGCCAGAGGGCTTTCTTTCATGAGGACTTTCCTTCACCACTGGGCAATGGGGAACTGGCTGAGCTGAAGCTCGGAGGGCGTGGGTGTGGGAGGCAGGAGGGAAGCTCAGCTGTCTGGCCCCATATACTGATCCTTTTGGGCAGTTGGCCCTCAAACATTGCAGCAGTGATGGCTGCAGTCCTGGGAACAGTTCTCTGTGCAGACCAGAGGAAGGAGGCCCTTGATGTGAAAATCACAAAGGAGGGCAGGTAACCCCTGCCTCAGAGGAGTTGAGTGAGGTGACGTCTCTTTGGGTGCCTGGGAGCAGTCCCAGCAGCATGGCTGTTGCATCAAGTTTGTCATGTCTAGGTCTGAGCATCTTGCATCCATTTGGGAACTCGTGGCAGGGCTATCTCCTCCACTCAGGCATATCTGCCCCTGTAACTGAGGCCTCAGACTCACCCCAGTGCAGAGCACTTCTGACATCCCATTCTTCGGACACAGCATATCTGCTCCTGAGTACAATGACGCTTGAACCATGTTCCTGCAGGCCTGATAATGACCTCTCTGGACCAGGAGGTCAGCCAGGTATTAAGTGAGGCTCTCAGCCAAACCAGAGAACAACTTCAGAAGAATTTAAGATTTACATATTTAATATTTATGGAGAGCCATAAAGACAAACAGTTGTTTGGTGCCGAAGAAATACAGATCAAACAAGACTGAAAGGGATTATCAGAAGCAATCCTGGGCTTCCTGCAAACATGGGAGGGGCAATGCATGCTCTCTGAGACAAACCTGAGACATGAAATCCTTGTAGGAAAAGGAGATTATAAACCACCAAGGACCTTTTGTCCAAACATTGCAGCAGATGTGTTGAAAATCCCGCCAGCACCACCTGCACAACTGCGATTCACAGCTACTTGCTCCTGTAAGCAATTCAAGTCCTGTGCCATCCCAGCACCTCCTTCCACCACTACTGCTAAAGCTCCTTACATCTTTTCTCCAGAAAAAAATAAGGACTTCTACAGGAGATTTCCAAAGCTTTTTTCCTGGTTCAGGTGGCAGCAGCTGACCATCCACAAACATAGGCAGCACCTGACCAGTATGCGTGATCTTCTCAGCTCACAGTATCAGTGTGGGCTCCAAGCGCTGCCACTCCAGGGCAGCAGGCCCATGTGAAAAACCAGCTTGATTTGCTGTATTTTAAGTAACAAAGCTATGGTCTTTTGATTGCAGTGGCATGACTGCATGCCAAACAGCCTGTAAAATTGGGGAGAAGCAAAAAGATCTCAGCATATAGTGTTTCCAGAATCATCGGTCTCTGCCTGTCTAGAAAGCATAATGTGACATCCGAGCATCTGACTTTGATTTTCCTGGTCTCCTACGTATGGAGACACAAGTTGTTTCCTAAACACCTTCATAGCTTTCTGCAGACCTACTCTGAAGTCTGACAAAACCCACGAAGCCTGGGGCCACCCACAGGACAACCAAGCCCGCCTGTGTCAGAGAATGGAGGAAGCCAGGACTAACTCTGGACTCCCACCTAAGGTGCCTGCATGACAGATCTTTTGGGGAATGCAGCTCCCAGGGGTAACAGGGAGCTTCACAACTCCCAAGCCAACCACCCCCACAGGTCTCAGCCCAGCCAGCTCTGAGCGTGGGCAGCCCTCATCATCAGCAGCCCTCCTTCAGCTCACCTCCCCTTTGTGCACTGCACACACGCATGCCCACATGGAAGTTCACGTCCCTGCTTCCCACGTCCTCAGCCAAATCCCAGACACACTCAGTAGCAGCACCAGCAAGGTACCAGGCTGGACTGTCTGCACTATGGGGCTATATCTCCCCTTCGGAACACAGATGCACATTCATACATGCATGTACACACATGCTGACATGTACACATACATGCAAACAAGCACAGCGCAGCTACTGACACAATTCCCCAGGCTGCAACACAATGTGCTAGAGACACTGAAAGAACCCAAGAGAAAGAAAAGCAAAAAAGTGGGAGATAGATAAGTTGAGAAAACCCTACAAGTGCCTGGGTGACAGCTACGAGCAGTGGGGAATCACCACTGCACAACCAACCTCTGCAAGAATCTCCCTTCCATATGTGCCGACGGACACAGGGGGCTTGCAGCAATATGGGCTGCTTTGATGAATCTCATTCACACTGGCAGCTCAGTTACTTTTCTAACTTTGACATCAGTCCTCTGCAAGAATCAGCACTGTCCTGTGTGCTGGTCTGGGTGGTCTCTGTGCAGCCTGCCTGGAGCGGGGCAGCCTCTGCACACACGAATGGAGCAGGAAGGGTATAGCTTCCTGCAGGGCTGCCTCCATCCCACCGACCTCATGCAGTGAGGGGGATCTGGGGACGCACTGGAGCTGGGCTGGCTGTGTGAATGCTGATCCCATTGGTTCTGCCACCAATTTGTGCCACCAACTGCTTTGGATGAGATGCAAGTTGAGTGGTCAATGCCTTCATCCAGGGAATGCTTCAGTGCTGGGGGTCCTCCCTTCCAAAACCCAGTTAAGTCACTTCAACCTATTGGAGCCTCAATTCCCCGTCTGGAAAGCAAGGCTTATAATATTTCTTCTATCTGACTTACCAGGATAGCTCATAAGACATTTGGGACTGAATGAGTCTCTGGATATGAATTTATGACTTGCACAGTGAGGCCTTGGGCTCTCTAGGGGCTACTGTGATCATTTGTGATGCATCTAGTGAGGAGAAATGCAGTGCTGAGGTACTTATTCCCGTATTCAGAGACAGGAATTCAGTAGGGGTGACATGAGGCATACCCCAAGTCTGCTGCGTCATTCCAAACCACTCCTATTTAACGAGCGTGGTGGTCTTAGCTTAGGCATCTGCAAACACAGTTTTCCCACCTGCTGATTTCTGGGTATAGACTTTGCCAAAAGGTCACAAAGACAGGACTGCTATGGTGCTTGCATATTCATGCTGACTCTGCATGCCCCTCTTCATACATATTCATGCCCCTCTGCACCCCAAACCATCCTGGTGGTGCAGTCATACCTTTGCTGCAGTGACAAACCTTGTCCAGGCCTTTTTGTGGAATATGTAGGGGAAGTATGGAGACTGAATGAGATAATCCAGAGATTGCACAAGATTTGTTATGGTGATATAGTCTGGTTTAGCAATGGGGATCGATACATATTATTTTAAGGACCAGCGTAATAGTTTAGCAAAAGGAATTGATGTCTGCTAGTTCAGTAAAATTTTCCAGTTTAGCTTTGCTTGGCATGTGAAGGCCCAACAATCTTATTTTCTGCTTCACTGATGCCACAACAGACCACTTCTTATCTGTATAGTATGTACTGGGAGCCACCAGGCACGAGGACTCTTCTTGGGTTTCACATAAATTGTTCTAAGTTATGGTGAACCAAGATAAAAAGTCACTCATTATGGTATAATGAGCAATGGAAATTTACCAAAGAGTGGAAAAACAGATGAAAGTTGCCCAAGGGCCACTGTGAAGAAGCTGAAGATGAAATAAAGAGGATGAAGCAGGAGGTCGTACAGCCACCAAAGGCCTGCATCACGCATGTTCAAAGGACGTTGGTATATATTAATGAGTTCTTGGAATGGAATGAATATGTATGCAATTTCTGAGAAATGTATTGCATATGTATGTCTTAACTGTATGAATGTGGCACCTGAACTCTGAGAAGGTGCATATGATTTGTCAAGCTGCCCGATATGTATTGTGAACACCACACTGGAGTTAGGAGTTTTCTTCCCAAACTTTCCAATGACAGTGGGATGGTTCAGAGAAGGGTCACTGGCAGGGAAAGGGGGGGATCCAGGCTGATCACAGGGAAACAAGCATGAAGTCTGCCCCCTCTTTTGATTTTCCTGTGTCTTGCATTCTCACATGTGTGGTGTGCATGTGATGCAGATCCAGCCTGACCAGCCAGAGAGTGAACCAACAGTGCTAGGGCCAGACCCTGGAGGGCATGGAAGTACCAAGGATGCTCGTGAAGGGTACCAAGGATGCTCTGAGCCTCAGAAGTAGGATGGGGTTGTTCGTGCACCCATAACCCCACAGCTATCCGCACAGAAACTGCCCTCACATGTTTGGCAGTGCCTGTAGGCTGTGAGTCTGGCTCAGCCTTGCTGATAACAATGGTAGGAAGTGACTCCTCACCTTGACCAGCCCCAGACTGGAATCCATAGGACCTTCAATCCCTGGTCTTAAGCTAACCTGAGGAGTACTTGAGCAGGAATAACATTTGGGCCAGGCTGGGCTGAGAATCCCATTAATAGCTTGTTTGCTCTGTGGTTTGTTTGCATGCTGCAGCTGAGTAAGTACATCTCAAAAGCATCATTGACAAAGCTGCAGCTGGATGCAGGTCTGACATAGGAGCCTGGAAAGCATGCCAGGAAAGCTGCTCTTTTGGCACCTAAAGCTCTGTGTTAATAGTAAGATGGTGATATATTAAGCCCTCTCCAATCTTGTCTTTGAAACTATTTATCATCAGGGCACCTTATGCTGCAGACCGTTAAGTGCAACGTACTGCCAGGCAGGATGAGGCGACATATCAGCAGAAGCATCTCCAGAGAGAAGACAACATTGGGATGCCATGGAGCCCTGGCATCTGAGTATCCCTGCAACCACCTCTCACTTGCAGCTCTTTGCACACAGTGCTGTCCCTCTAGGAGCTGCGATGGCCATCCTGCTGTGGCTGCCTGTATTCTTCAGAAGATTTTTCATTCCTTGTTCTGTCATGGGACAGAGATGTCCCATACTTGGTTTGAAAAGCTTTAGAACTAAGTGCCTCATTCAGGGTTCTGCAAGAAGCATTCAGTGAACCTGGAGGACAGATCCATGCCCTCATACCCAAGCCCATCCCCTCATCAGCCTGTAGGGCTGCCCTGTTCCAGGGCCAGCACGCCACAGAGGCAGGCACAGCCTCCTTCCACTCCTGTCTATGATGTCAGGGGAGGCCGGGAGGATGAGAGCTGGCAGCACAGCTCTGGACTCCTCTGCACACTGCAGCCCTTTGGAAGGGTCCTGGGCATTGGTGCATGCTGGCTTGCGTCCACCAGCTGCTCAGAGAGCGGGATTTAAAGCCGATTTCTGAACAGCTGTTTATGCATATGGCATGAGAAGCCAGAGCACTGCCACACAGGCGACAGCCAGACATGGAGGTCAGGCTGCCAGTGCTATGCTGAGTGAGCTACCTGGGTCTCGGCTGGCACAACAGCCAGCCAGTGCTCAGGGGGTCTGCAGAGGAGATTTTGCCTAAGCGTGAAGCAACAAAATGAATGGGAATGGACTTGGCACATTACAGGTGTGGCTCCAGCCCTCATCTGCTCTGCAGCATCAGCCTCGACCAGCTAATCACACAGGTCTTTCTGATCCACAGATCTCAAAGTCCTTTTGAGCCCTTGAGATGGGACACCAGGGCAGGATACCTCACTCTTTCCTAGTCTACTGTAGCACAGGCTGCTGCTGGAAACTCTAAGGCTGCAATAGGGTACTACAGATGGCGGGAGATGCAAGCAAGGGCAGTTATTTCGGCGGAGGCACTTTTGATCTAGCTCCTCTGGGGAAACGTGTAGAGCAGAGACTGATCAGCACAAACACTGCACTGTGAGCGAGCACCAGACCCACTGCACTCCTGCTGCTTAGGGACACACATCTGCCTGCAGGACAGAGGTCAGGCTGAGCTGTGCTCGCCTTGTTCACACCATGGCTGCTTCCCAGACTGTATAAACTGGCACTGCAGCACCGCTGAGCCCTCAGCTATAAACGTACCTAGCTGTGCCCTCAAAATGACACGATCAGCTTAAACACAGTGTACATAAAACCACAGGCTTTGAAACCCCCATTATGCCTGCTGTTTGACCCATCGGAAGGCATGCTCGGAAGCACATTCTATTGCCACCAGGAGGACAAAATTCTCTTTTAGGGAAGGGGATGACTGAAATCCTCACCCTACTCCTGGCGCTGGGGCTTCCAGAGAAACCTGCTGTGAATGGGAGGCCACATTCCCATCAGAGCTGCCCAGTGGCAACACCTGAGCAGAACCAGACGGGGGAAGTAAAAGAGACGGTGTGTTTATCCTGCAGCTGCCTTGACGTCCCATACACCTATGATTATCTAACAACAGCTGCTAATGTCATGCATGGTCAAAAAAGGGAGTAAGAAGCACAAGGAGCGTGGAAGAGGGGGTGAGGAAAACATGTGCCATTGCTCACTGTGGGGCAATGGCAGTTCAGCCGCAGCACTCCCCGGTATGTCCTTCCCAGCTTTGGGGACTGCTGCTGGAAGCTGCCACACTCCCCATCAGCCACAAGTTTTTTAAAGATGCCAGTGTTGGAAGTGGTGACAGTGAAGTGACAGTGCCGAGGTGCCCGAGCCCAGTGGAAATCCATGAGCATTCTTCCAGGGTGGAGATCCCTCTGCAATCCCGGTGCTGTGTGGGCACAGTGCTGGTGGGTGCTGAGGATCTGTTCAGGATCCTCCCCATGCCAGCATGACACTGGCACCAGCTTGAACCTGGCAAGCTGTGGCCCAAAAGAGCTTTGCCAGCTCTAGGCTTGGTGTCATTACGACCCAGGGGTGACTGCAACCCAGATTGGTACATTCAGCCTTCCTCTACTCTGAGGTCTTTCTTTGTGAACAGTTAGGAAGCGGATTAGTCACTCCCTGCATATGTCCCCCAGCTCTGAGCTGTTGTGTCTACCAAGCCTCTGCCTTCATGGGGAGCTGTAACACTCAGCATCATTCAGGACATGTCCTGAATTCTCTTCTATAGCTGATGATAGCCCAGGCAGGGAGCAGGGCATGAAACAGCACACCCGGCACCCTGCAGATAGGTGCACGGCTTCTCCCATGGAGAAACTTCTGCAGGGCATTAAGGGTGAAACTGCTTCTTATGCCTGCACAGTATCAGAAGAGGAAGGAGGCTGTGTGCTCCAGGGCAGGAGAAATTTGGGGATGTGGTCCATGACAGTGAAGGATTCTACAAATAACCACAAAATCCTTAGACCCAAGAGCCTGGCACGTTTCCTACGTGTGGAAAGTAATCCCAGAGGAAAGCCAGCACCTAGCCTAAACAAGGTTTGCTGTTGACAGTCTGGTGTGTAATTACATTCCTGGTTACCAGCCTTTTCATTAAGGCCCCATGCACACATTGCTTTCTGGTGCTGACATAAATATGTTCATTTATATTGACCAAAGCAGCACACACACCCCATGCTGTCTTCCCCACCCACCCAGCACTGCTCCTGTGCTCCTTTTTGCAAAGTCTCACTTGATAGCACTCAGCATCCCTTATTTCCCTGGGACACAGCACCTAGGAAGGTGGTTCTCTGCTGCTACGATGAAACCCATGGCCTTGCCACCAGCCTTCACCCTGACTTCAGTCCAGAAAGATGATGATGAAAGATTAAATAAGAAGATAAAGGCGAGAAGCAACAACAGGATCCTCCAGATGCCAAGACAGATGTCCTTCAGGACAATCTGAATCCTCGGTGCAACTGGGTCATCCACTGTTCCTGGCGTAGCAAGTCCTGCATCTGAAGAGGCATATTTGCTGCAACACCTCCTCCACCTTCTTCCTGTGTCCTCTTTCCTGTGACAGGACTGCTCCTTCACTCACTGGAGCACAACTCAGGCTGTGGTGCAGGGTGCCTGTAGCCGGGCTGCTCTGCAAACACCACTGCTTGTTTCCCTATCTCCAGCTCAGCAGTACTGTGCTTGCCTGTATGCCCAGGGACTTTTACCTTTGGTTTGGTAGAACTTGTCTGAGAAGTGAGGTGAGCACAAGTCCCCTGGAAGCAGAGTGCGAATTCAGTGCAATAGCACACTGGAGATTCCAACAGCCTTGAAGATGGTCCAGACTTGAAGACAGCACACAAGACACACTCCCTGAAGCCACATTATACTTTGCACAGTGTTTTTTCTGGGACTGTAACACTCTATTAACTCATAGTGGTAACAACACAGTGGGCCTACGTGGGGATCGGAATTAAGCCCATGCTGTCTCACTTGCTGCAACAACTGCAGGAAGAGCACATTCAGGCCCTCAGTTACTGTGAGATGCAGAGAATAATGACATGCTTGTTTGCTTTCTACAAGGCAGCTGCAAATGCTTTTGGGGAGACTATCAATTATGTCAGAAGGGGAAAGGAACTGCAGGGAGGAAAGGAAAAGTACACGCAGAGAGAGAGCATGTGAAGGACTTCCAGAGATGGATGTGGTCCAGAGGATGGCACTGCTGTTGGCTCCACAGGAACATACAACCGTAGGGTTACAAGGCAGCAGCATCACTGCCGTCTACTGCTGGTTGTGTAACACGGAAGGATGTGTGTACTACATGCAGATCAAGACTACAGGTTATATACACATCTGATGACTGCAGGGACCCCTGAAAAACTTTGTCAGTAGAAAAGACACTGGTGCATCACTATCACCCTCAGGATCAGCTCCCTTTTGGGTCTCCAGCCAGACAACTTCAGGTGTGAGCTACTGACTGCAGTGCGAACACTGATTTGATACAAAGAGCTTGAATCTACTAGCAGTGCCGTTAATGAAGGGTGGGCTAATAACTAGTGGTTGTGATCTGTATCCTCCTCATCTCAGACCCCTGAGTATGAAAAGGGAATCAAGACCACTGGCAAGATGGGGCAGGGCCAGCTCTCAGCTGACAGCTACCCATCAGCTACCCGCTGGGAGTGGGAAAGGCTTTGCACCATGCCTAGAGACTGGGGGATGCAAAGCCATGTCTCCTGACACAGAGCATGGCAACCAGCAGCCAGAAGAGAGGCCAAAGCAGTACTGGAGAATCATCCCCACAGTGTGAGAAAGCTGCCCTGGGAGTCTCTGAAGCCCAAGGAATGATGATACTCCTGATGGTTCCCCAGCCGCCGCGGATGGCTGTCAGCTCCAGTTCACTGCTTGGCTGAATTCTGGACTGGGT
Source organism: Bambusicola thoracicus (assembly GCA_002909625.1). Classification (NCBI taxonomy): domain Eukaryota; kingdom Metazoa; phylum Chordata; class Aves; order Galliformes; family Phasianidae; genus Bambusicola; species Bambusicola thoracicus. Next base: position 21,033 of record PPHD01000771.1, read on the forward strand.
TCAACTTGAGGGTCCTGTCTGCTGAGCTGCACCAGGCTGCCACATTGTTCTGGAGAGCTCCATGGGTCAAAGCACGTTCAGTCACCTTCTCAAGATGTTCTTGGACCTGACTGAGCTGAGCAGGCATGCACTCTGCAGATTTAGGGTTAAGAACTGTGAAAGGCCTTGCAAACCTCTGATCCCATACTAGGAACAGCTCCAGGGACATTCTGCTGACTTTCAGAGCCACAGGCTCAGATGCATGAAGTCTAAATTTGCATGGACTTTGCAGTGGGGAGCTCAGAGACTTCTGTTTATTTTTGTAAACATGAAGAAAACATGAAGAGAACATGCCTTTTTTCCAGTGACCTACCTGGCTGGTCTAGTCTCCCTGCCAGTTTCAGCGTGAAGAGAAGTGAGCATGGTGCTGGGTGTCAGCTGCATGGCGTGCTGCAGGTGTTTGCAAGCAGGCAGTAACTCCGAGGTTCTGGGGTGTCCAGCTCAGCCCTCCGCCCTCTTTGGCAATCATTATTCTGCCAGAAGGGAGGCTACTGCCCTGGGTAGTGGTGCAGCACAGGGGTGCTACAGTTGCAGCTCTGCAGACCTAAAAATAACTGCTGCTCCTGTCCCGCAGTGCAAGCCAGGCTTTTCATGGCGCCAGACCTGCTAATTGCTCGCACAGTCAAAAGGCTGTGAACAGGAGACAGCAAACAGGTGTAAATTCACAGAAATGAAGATTAAGCTGCAGAGCGTGAGGGCCCTTGCAGAAGCTTTGTGTTTTTGTTTGTGAGGAAATGCTGCCTGCACAAAGCTTAAGCCCCAACAAATTGTTTTTCAAGCTTTGGCAATGCTTGTGCCAACAGACAACGAGACTCGGGGGTACCCCCACACACTTGTGCGAATGTCTCCAGGATGCTCCTTCCCATTAAGCTGGAGCTTCACTCAGTCTCTTGACTCTCTAAGAGCCCCAGCTAACAGCACTGCCATCAGCCCCCAGTCCCACGTCAAGCCACTGAGAAGGAGAGCAGGGGCTTCTTGTCCCCAGGAGCCAACCTGTTTCCCAGACCCAACTGCCAGATGCAGGTGGTCCCTGGCTGTCTGGGTGACTGAAGACAGGGCACAAAGACCTGGTGTGGTGGCACAGTGGGCACTGCACTCTGCCTACCCTGCTGGAGGTGCTGGAGATGATGGATGGTTTGTGATATTTATTGTTTTTGCCATTAGGACTCTGTCATGTAAGAATAAATGGAGTGCACTGTTCTTGTAGATTACTAAGTGGCATTATATTGCACAGCTAATCAACTCCTGTTTCAACAACTCAGAAAATGTACTATCTTTTTCTTGCGGTCTGTGGGTAGGAATTTTATCTGCAACGATTCCTCTCAGTGATTGCCTCCCCAGCTCTACAACATGAGCCCACCTAGCTATCATGTCAGCAGGACCCAGTGAGCCTCCTGGCCATAGACCCTCCTGCAAGCAGCTCACTCAACCTTTGCTCTGGGCTGTGTATGCAGCAGCTGCAGCAAAGGAGACAATTATTAAGGAGGAAGGAGCCACTGTGGATTGTGCTTTCTTACAGTGCTTCCCCCTGAAATAGGATGAAAGACAAGAGCATCATGTGGAAGCTCTCGGCGAGATAAGGAAGCCATCACCTATGACCTTCGCAAGACCTCTTTCCTCAGCTCATTCTTCCTTGCTGTGTGCTATAAAACATAAATACTAACAGAGAAGTGAGAGAAAGAGGCCTGGCAACATGAGCAAACATGTCAAACTGGTTCATCCAAGCACTCTGGGCATTGCCTAGCTATAGCCTGGCAGTAACTGAACTTTGCCGCTTCACTGACTTGCCCTTGAATGGGAACAAAGTGGCCTCCAGCACCTGACCGGGTGCCCACATGCTGCCTTCAACCCGCTGGGGGGCTCTGAGCACCCAGCTGCTGTGGCTGACTCTCCGTCAGGAGTGAAAGTATGCTCCTCACCGCAAGAAATGTTCTGTCGATAACCTCTAACAAGCTGCTGTAGCTGCTGGCAGAAGCAAGGCAGCACAGGGACGCATGGGGAAAGGCACTGACTGCTTGTTCTCACTGAGATTCTGCATACCCTGGGGGCACTTCAGCAGTTGGGCCCATTACAGCACTCAGAAGTGGACTGAAATTTTGGCGGGCAAAGGGACAACATCTCAAGCTTGACTTTAAGGCTCCCTCCTCCTCTGACTGATGGCAGAATTTGGCGCTACCAAATTTGCAGTTTGCAATTTTTCTAATTGGCTCTGCTGCCAAATATAAGAAAAATCTTCAAAATCTGCCTCTCACTATCTGTTTGTGTGTCCCCATCCCTGGGAATTTAAATTCAGTCACCTGCAGGCATCTCCTCCTTAACAGGCCCTACTTCCATGCGCATTTCCAGTAGAGCACAAACTTGTGTGTCTTCCTTCCATCTGCATGCTTTAGCATCTCTGCCATTTGTTTCTGAAACAGTACAGCCAGCCCCAGGTTTGCCACCCCATTTGGACTTCTAAGCCACTGAGGCAGGAGGAATATCAGCCTGTGGGCCTACAGTAATGGTTACACAACCACTGCTGTTTTGCTGAAAAATGCAGAGGGGCAGCGCCAAGATGCAAGAAGGCCGTGGTCACTCTGTGAACCCCTTGCAAGGCTCAAATTTCTCTCTGCTGAGAAAAGGCGTAGGGAATAGACAGTCATCTCAGAAATGCCATTTTCTGTATCTGCAGCTTAAAACAAACGTGGTGCTTTACAATGAAAAGCAACCGCACATTCTTCAGTGCCTGGCATGGACCAGGCACCTGGGGCCTTTTTCAGGCTGCTGTTTGATTCATGCAGTAAAAGGCTGCTCCTCGATGCTGCTGAGTTCCCAGACTCCCTGGCATTGGTGAGGCTATCAGCGTCTCAGCACTGGTCAGCATCTGGCACAGGGGAAGATCTCAAAATTAGCTTGTGGTCAGACACGCTTTGCGCTGTCCTCCTGTGCATTATTAAGATGATGTTCTTCCAGAGCGCTGTCATGACTCACAGTGCTATATGTACTTATATACATAAATTCGGAATCAAAGACCCATCAAGCCATTCAAAATCTGCTTTCCTGAACGACCGTGTTTGTGAGTGCTCCCGCTGCTCTCCCGTGTGCATCACAGAGCAGAAGCATTCCCCCAGCCCTACTTTGCCAACACTGAAGGAGGAAGACTGAGATTTCCAAGGAGGACGATAAATGCTTGAAAATCTCTGCTATCCTGGAGACAGCACTCAGGGTCCTTTCATAGGATGGCTGCTGCAGGTGACCTGGATGAGATAAAAGGAGGCTATGGAGACTGCCCAATGCAGGCTGGGTGTCCTCCCACTGCCTAGGTGTGAATGGGCCACCTCCTCCCTCTCAGGACACAGCCTGGAAGATCAGCATCGGACTGAGCCTGAACCACATCCACCCTGACCTGACCTCTTATTTGCAATTGTGAGGAGTCCACTGTGAAGCTTGGAAATGAGTTCTCAATCTCAGTGTCACTCCAGGAGCATCCCTCAGAGGTACTCTTCTTCCTCTTTGTTCTGAATTGTGCCTAGGGGTAGTCAACTGCCATATGCACTGCAAGCAAGTGAATATGTTCCAGAGTGGCCACTTTATCTGAAGGTTTAATAGACCAGTGAACTTCAAAGGCCTTGAGAGCAGCCTGCTGGACCCCAGCACTGTTCCCTTAGGACAGACCAGGTTTTTCTGAACCTTTATTCTACTCTTGTTACCACTCAAGCTGCTAAATACACCTAGGAAGGTCCTGAGTCATTCCTCCATTTTCACTCTTCTGCCAAAGAAAAAATAACTTTATAAAAAAACAACTGTTTTTCTCCTGCTTATGGGGTATCCCATCAGAGCACTAGAAATGCCAGGAGCCTTTCTGGCCCCTTAAGATCTTACAGAGACCCCCTAAGGGAGAGGTAGATGCCAGCTAAGATGACCTCAGTCCCTTTGTGCCAAGTGCCAAGTCTGGTGGGCACTCAGAATCCCCTCCCAACAGAAAAGCATCATGCTGCTGAGTGTTGGCTGATCTCTTCCTTGGTTTAACAACTGGGGAATATAATCTTTGCCCCCCGAAAGGAGCAATTCCATTTGATTACTCCATTTTGAAGCTGATACACTTCAGCCAAACCCTCCCATTTTGATCTTTAATCATACTATATGTATATATATAGTCTTCATAGACCCTTGGATACATTTTCAGTGGACGGTCCTGCATGCTTTGTAGCATTTGTGGGACATGAGGTTTTCTGAAGTAATAAACAAGACAAAAGGAGGAAAAGAAACAAGAAAAAAGGAAAAAATCATCAGTGATAGGAAGCTTGCGTTCAAGTTATACATCATATATTATTCTGCCAGATACAATTTATCTTTTGACAGATGCCACTGTAGCATATGGAATATACACAAAGGAGGGAAATTCAGAATTAGGAAAAGGCTGAGTGACCCCTTCTGATGTGGCTATTATTATTCATTTACTGGATGGGCTGCAGGTCCACCTACGTCGTGACTCCGAAAGAACTCCCTTTTTCATTCCATTGTGCAAACAGGTCCAGAAGCACTTCTGCTCCCGGTGAGTCCCGATTGGGATGTGGCAGTTCAGGACATGCAGCCCTGCTCGGGTGAAAGCCCCTTTCTTCTCAAGCACACAAAATGCTAAGCATGTAGCTAACTTTAAATGCGCTCCATTTATTTTGGTGCTTAAGAATAAATTTAAAATGCTGTACTTGTTTACGTGCTTTGCTGGCGATAACCTGCAGAAGGAAGGGGCTAACTGTGACACAGTGGGTAGAGGTGGCGTGGGAGAGGCTTGGAGTTGTACTGGGGTTGTCACTACAACTGTTGGAGCCCTGTGTAACTGACAGGGCTCCAACAGTCTATCCAAACAGAAATACCAACTAAACGAAAGGAGCAAAACTCAATAACCCAACTGATAACACTCTGCAACTTTAACGCTAAATAAGCTGAGCTTCCTCTAACCAGTGACACGTGTGCTTGTCAAATTGTGTCCCTGGGGACATCTCTAATAGGTGGATGAGAACTTAGTCCCTCTGGGAAGATACTGTGCCTGCACCCTCAACTACCCACACTGCTCCCCACAGACAATACAACGTACATCATCAGCGCTGCCGTTACATGCCTTCTGCTTTCACTCTATCGTTTTGCAGAGGCTGCTTTTGATGGTGGGTCATGGAGAGACCTCGAGCTTCCCAAGGAGGCTCTTACATGAGAAACTCAGGAGCACTGTTCTCATGGGCACCTTCCTTGGATTCATGGCTCAGCTCCTGACACTGCTGGGATTGCCATCACCAGGCTTGTTTGTTCCTTAGCGTGCTATTCACTGACTTTATTTTCCAGCCAAGAGAGCTTTGAAAACAATAATAAGAAGGGATGAATGGGATGGTATGGGATGATTAACCAGGATTTTCAAAGGTGGGCCAGAAATCCAGATTGCCGAGCACCACAATCACCTCACACACAACTGACCGGGCACATCCTGTCCTGTACAGAGGGATAATTTCCTGCGGCCATTTGCCCTTAATTGGATCAGTCAACAATAATTACCTACACAACTGAACAGAACAATGAAGCTGTGTTGTCACAGTCTCTCCTTTTTTTTCTTTTCATCAAGTTTCTGATCTCCTTACAGTAGGAACTCCCAGATTTATTCCTTTTCTCTGCATGCACTGCCACAACAGTTGGGATTTGATGCTGCTATAATCTTTTTGGACTGTAAAAAACAAGTAATGTCTTTCCATAGCATATGGTTCTCCCCTTACACCAACAGACACCAGAACTTTCAATTAAGTTTCTGGAAGCAGTGTTGAAATACACATGACTCATTTCAAAAGTGCACTAACAAGTGAAATGGTCCCATTTTTTGCCAGACCTCTGCTCATCAGGAAACAAACAGTATCTGATGTCTTTCTGTCTTTATACATTGACGAAAACAACATTTCTCCATCAACACTGAGCTTAGTAGAAATTGTCCAGTTAAATATTATAATATTTGATAATAGCACTGCCAGCATGGAGCTGACTCATTTAATGTAATGTGCTGCTCCCTGAAGATTGCCTTTCAGCACAGCAAACAATTAGCTAGTTCATTCATCTCAGCTTGAGAATAGTAGTTACAGGACCACGGGTCCTTTCCTAACTGGAGCTGATTTATCAACAGTTATAGTTGTTCCTCCTGTAATTCATCTTATGCTATTTACACACACACATACACACACATTTCCCAGCCCCCTGCCATGACTCTCTGACACGCTGCCTGTACAGACATCCCCACACAACATCCTCCCCCTCTCTCCTTCCATTTGCAGATTTCTGTGGCTGACATTTCAGCGGGGTTGTGTCTCCCCTGCGAGCCTCACTCCTCCAGCCTTCCTGTCCCACCGGGAGGAAGATCCTACCTCACCCCAGCCTGGATTTGCTCCCAGCTGTTTGTTCTGGTGGCAGCATGGTCAGTCAGCTTCAGATCTCCCTGCCCTCCTGGCCCTTGCCCCAGTGGATTTATGACCAGTGTTTTGTCTGGGGTTGGCTCGTGGGCCACTGCAAGCCATGGCCCCGCTGCCAGCTTGGCCTTCAATGGGGACTCCGTGGTGACACTGTGCACATGTGCAGCCCTGCTGTCCCTGCTGTGCAGCCATTGTGTCACAGTGTGCCCAGGATGGACCTGTGCCAAACTTCACTGCCTGGTCCTGAGGAGGATGAAACCTGCAGCAGCCCACAGAGATCATCTGGGATTCCTATAAAGGGGCTTTGAGAGCTGGAGGTGGGCAGCAAGGCTCAATCTCCACAGCATCCCTGCTCTGTGCAGCTCTCACTCCTCCAAGCTGTCACTTTTCAGATTCAGCAATGCTGTGGAGCAGCTGAGGCTATCAACAGGGCTGCCCCCGGGCACCCAGCACCCTGCCCAGGGCTGTGCCTTGCAGCAGTGTGACCCTGGCTGCCACACTGCACTGCTGCACTCAGATGCTGCTCGGGAGCATGCTGCACTAGACGCTTATGCTCTCCAGATCACAGGGAGAAAATGGCAGATCCCTGGCAGCAAGCATTTCTTTATCCGACATCTTTGCAAGAGAGAGAGCTCCTGAGATTAATTTTTTTTCCTGTAAACCTAGGCTTCAACTAAAGATTTATTTTATTGTGTTCATAGTTGTAATTATTGCTAGTTGAAGATGGTGACCTCAGCACCCAGACTGAATATAGCAGTGAGTTCATCCACAACATCTTTATAATTACTGTCCAAATGCGTGCCATGGAAACCAGGAGAAGTGGGGAGATCCAGGTATGAAGAGGAAGGAACAAGGAGAGGACAAATACACCCACACAGTTTCCATTAATGCATTTGAGATTGGAGAGGGAATGAAAGAGCCCACTGCAAAGCACTGGACTCACCCGTCGCCATGGACGTGCTGTGCTGCATGAGAGACAGAGAGGGACACCTCAGTGTTACATCCCTGTGGCCACTGTGAGGCTGGCAGCAGTGGGTCACACACCTGCATATCCATCTCCATAGCCCCAGGCTGTGAGAGACACCTTGAGGAGACAGCTGGAGATTTGCCCAGGATGTGAGAGGTCTGCTTTGGCTGTAGGTCACTTTGCAGATGGCTCTGGCTCACTGGCTGTTCCTGCCCTCGTTTCTCTGGAGCAGTTCCACAAGTCCCTCTTTGCAAGGGCAGATGCCCACACTTGGCCATGGCCAGCCCACACTGGACCCAGCTGCCCTCAGGAGCAGTTGTGTGGCCCAACTGTCAGAGTTTGCTGCAAAAGCACTGTGCAGGGGGGTCTGACATGTCCCAGTACTGACTACACCCTTTTAACAACACCAGTGATCTTCAGGGAACAGGAATTGGAAAGTTATCAACAGTTTCTGCTTCTGTATTCCCCATTCTGCCACCTCCCTTGGATCTGAGTGTGCTGTAGCCTTGGTGCTCAGTGCTATGTGTCCCAGGACATGAGCATGGACACCTCACCTTGGGATTTCTGGGCAGTTTTCTAGTTGTTGATGCCACCCTGGCCTGTATCAGTGACCCAGTCCTGAAAACAGAGTGTAGAACCATAGAATCATAAAGGTTGGAAAAGACATCTAAGATCACCTAGTCCAACCATCAACCCATCAACACCATGCCCACTAAACCGTGTCCCTCAGGGCCACATTTTGAACACCTCCAGGGATGTTGACTACACCACTTCCCTGGGCAGCCTGTTCCAATGCTTGACCACTCTTTCTGAGAAGAAATTCTTCCTAATATCCAACCTGTCTCTCCTCTGGTCCTATCACAAGTAACCTGGGAGCAGAGACTGACCCACGCCTCACTACAACTTCCTTTCAGTCTCCCCTGGGCCTCCTCTTCTCCAGACTGAACAATTCCAGTTCCCTCAGCTGTTCCTCATAACACCTGTGCTCCACACCCTTCACAGCTTCACTGCCCCTCTCTGGACACACTCCAGGGCCTTGATGTTTTTCTTGTAGTGAGGGGCCCAAAACAACACGGCACCCGAAGTTCAGCCTTACCAGAGCTGAGTACAAAGGGATGATCACCTCCCCAGTCACAGGAGATCAGGTTGGTCAAGGACTTGCCTTTCAGCAACCCAGACTGACTAGCCTGGATCCCCTGGTTGTCCCACAGAGTTGTCCCACTTTGTTACTTCTTGGTAAGAGATAGGGAGATTTCATGTAAGGGATGTCCACAGGGACCAGGAGAGTTCCTGCTGCATCATGCTTGGGCTCCCTCCACCCAGACTCAGCCTGACTTTCCTGGAGCTCAGTAATAGGGCCAAGGACATTCTGCCTGCCCCACTGGCTACCCCAGTATTTCTGTAAGTGCCTTTGGGAAGATGACACCACTGTGGTCAAAGCAAGACAACATCTTTCTATGAAGTGCCTGAACCAAGGGACAGCAGCTGCTGCTGAGACACTAAATCTAGCTGCTTAAATTAAACAGCAGGTGAAGAGCTTTGGCAAAAAATGAGGGTAGAGATGTTGATTTGAAAAGTGTTTTGAAGAGCAGTTGTTTTGTTTTTAAGGGGCAACTCTTGTTTCAGGCGTGCAGAAACAGCTGCTTTTCGTCTTTCCAGGAGTAAATGTGCCAGTTGGAAACTCAGTTTTTCAGTTTAACCATCAAAACTCCATAAATTACTAGAGAAAGAGCAAATCCAGCAGGATCAGATGGAGCGTGAGGGTCTTCAGTTTTTATAAGATTAAACACTTAAAGTTGTTTCAGAGCTAGATCGAGGAAGCATCACTATTTTGTTTTGGCCCACACCAAACTGATTCCTTCCCAGCACTTCAGAACTGCCCTCACCTCAACATCTGCCAAGAACAGACCATTCACACAAACTGATGCAAGAGGATCCTCCAGAATGTGCTCAATTTAAACCCTTGGACCAAATTCAGTATGACTGCCATATCTTTTCATTAGCATGTTTCTGGATTCATACTGTGAAATGTTCCGTCTCCAGACAGGAAAGCCCTTAAAGAACATGCTTGATGTGCTGGAAGGTTAGCATCTCCTGGAATGTTAACTGGGCTGATTAGGTACTTAGGCAGAGGCAGTCAGGGTCTGAGACTCAGCCTTGTCAGCATGGACCCCCAGCCCAAGGCAGAGCCCTCCATCTGGCTGCTCATGCCTACACAAATGCTGGTTGTTGAGTAAACCAGCAAAATCCCACTCCCCCTATGCTGCACATTAGAAATACTGACCATGTGTGCTGGATAAATGGGAGGGGAATTGATATCAGCTCAGAGACAATCCCCAGACCAGAGGAGAGACAGAATTAACCAGTTTATTATTATTATTATTTAATGCTTATATTGTGAGAACAGATGAATAATACCTTTGGTAGGCTCTGCAAGCAAAGCTGTTATGAAGCTTAATTCATTAGCACTTGTAAAGTGACTTGTGAGATGAAAGGTGTCCTCAGAGTGCCAAGTACTATTACGGCTCCAGTACTGTGGATCTTTAATAAGGATATTGAATGAGTCCTGTGAGCCAGCACATTGCTTTTAACTTCCCTATAGCTGTTTTTACAAGCACTACCTTCAAGATACAAAAAAATAAGAAGTTACAAGAAAAAAAATACGGTAACAGTGCACACACTTGCCCGTTCCCTACCCGGAGGGAGGAAAGCATAGCCATGTGTACTGTAGCCAACAGGCCAGCGGACACCTCACCACTGCCTGGCTCACCACTGTCCAGCAGATTGATCTAGTTACAAAACTGCATTTTTGGACTGACTTTAGGTGCCAGGAGAAACTCTGCCCACAAATGCCCCTACCTTCTGTCTCATGGGTCTACCACCAACATTGCCACTGCAATTGAGAGCTGTGCCAGCTCTGGGGGAACCATGAGACTGAGGGAGAGGGAGTAAGCTGGAAGAACAAGTGATAGGATGTAAAATGCATCGGGGGAGGCTTAGTTTGGACATTAGGAAGAATTTCTTCATGGAGAGAATGATTGAGCCGAGAAGGCCACTTGAAGAAGTGGTGGAGTCCTCATCTGTGGAGGTATTTAAAATATGTGTGGATGTGGCACTAATGGATGTAGTTTAGTGATGGGACTCAGTAGGTCAGGTTGATGGTTGAACTTCATGATCTTGAAGGTCTATTCCAACATAGACGATTTTCTGATTTTAAGAAACATTCCTGTGGGAGTTGGGGACTGCTTGGGGTTTCTGCTTGCATGCAGGTTCCTGCCCAGGCTGACTAAGCTGCCATATGGCTGAGTTTGGCCAATACAAGGGGGAGGTAACACTGGGAGCACATCCCCTGAAGTCCCTCTCCATCTACCCATCCCTTACAGCCTTATTCTTGCCTCCTCTGATAAGCTGACAATGGGGTGAATGGAAGAGGTTTTATATGTTGTGTGGACAAGCAGAACCCCAATGCCACCTGACATGGCAGGAGTCGTGTATATACAACCAGTCCCTCGTCTCAGCTGTGTCTGGCCCTGTAAGCCCACGGAGGCCCCAGTAAAGGTGGTTTCCACCACAGAGGGGGTGATGGACACTGCACTTATCAGGCTCCCTGGGGACAGCCATCTAGCCACCTCCTGCAGGCCTCACAAACACAAGTCAGAGAGCTATTCACAGCAGAAATCTTAACAGCTCAGTTTGTTTCCTCCAGACCCCTCCTGGCTTGCTTTTTGCCAATGCAAGCACTGTCAGCCCTCCTTCTCCCACTGGTGAGCAGATTTATCTTAACTGACAGGCTTTCCTTCCCAGAGCACTGAGTGGACTTTCATGGACTCCCTCTGCTGAGATTTCATGACAACATCATTTCTTTGTTCCGTGCAGCCACTTGCTCCATGACAATGCCATTATAACTCGGCCAGGGTCTATCAAGCCCAGGCACACAAAGCTGCACTCACTCTCCTTTGAAAGCCTGCTTCCTTCACATTCATCTTCCTGCAGCTACTGTTGATCATTCATCAGTCAAGAAGCCATGGCCATGAATGCACAGAAAAATCTTTCCTGTCTTACCAAGTCGGGAACATCTTTTCCTGCCTGTAGTGCAACCCATGGCACTTCTAATTGCTGCTGCATTTCCTATAAATTGCAATGGGTCTTGAAAAGTTCTTTTTAAAATTTCTTTACTTCAAGGACAGCAGAAACTGTTAATGAAGCGTGCCAACACAGCATGCCATCATATTGCAAGTAGTCTACAAATGACTGGGAAAGCAATAGCTTCTTTCATTGAGGGAAAAACGAACCCTTTAAAGAGAAAGCAGTGACCTTCTCATCCGCCTTTCTCTCTTCCTTCTTCAAATGTTGCTGCAACCAGCAAAACTCGCTCATTATCTACAGAGGCAGTTTTCACAAATTGCTCAATAAGGCACACAGTGCAGAAAGCATCTGGCTGGATCTGCTGCGCTGCTGCGTGGAGGGGCATGCTGGGCAGTGTGCGGCTGGGCTGAGCCTTGGCCTGCAAGCAGGTGCCTCTATTTGGGCCGAAGTGGAGTAAAGGACTCATTGTTCTCTTTAATTATTCCAAAGCCTCCTTACTTGGAAGAAAATAAAATATTTATCAGAGACGTGTGGCTTTGGCAAAGGAGATTAAACTCATATTACATTTTTAAATGCATGTAAAATTTAATTGGCATTAGAGGAAGATAGTTTATGTCTCTGAAAACTAAAAAGGCTTTTCTAGCTTGACCTTTGGAGAGCTGCCCCTTTCTGGTGTCCTCAGGATTGCCAAGGGACCAGCCTGGCCTGGTGCCCCTGTGCCATCAGGCTCCCATCCCAGTCTGCCAGTACTAACCAGCTTTTGTCTGGCAATGTTGCAGACAGAGATGGAGCCCTTTTATATGTCCTAAAAGAACTTGGCAGCTGTGATACAAACAGGCACCAAGGAAGAGACGATGGAATCTGGGAGAAGATGGAACTGGTGGGCAGTGATGGGTTATGCTTGGGCCAGGTGCCTGTCTCCAGCAGGTCTGGGATTCAGACTCAGCCACAAAGTCCTTCTGTATATCTGCTTCTGGCACCTGACAGATATGGCAAGCCTCATGGCTGCTCAATACTTGCCTTTGAAGAAGCCTTGTCCAGGTAGATGGCACTAACTTCCTTGAGTTTCTGCATGTACAGAAGATCATCTTAGATCCATTCCTTCCCCAAGTCTGATCTCTGCTCAGCCCCTGCCTTGGCAGTTTCCTTCCTCAACAAGGTGCCTGGGACTGTCTACACTCCAGGGTAGATGAGCTACATTCACGTAACCCCTCACCATCATGTTTCCACTACTCGCTCACTTTTTAAAGTGATGCATTAAGTCCGAATAAAACCAAGGGATGGACAAATGGTGTTATTCAAATGGATGAAGACCAATTGTCCTGCTCAGGAATTTTTTCCTTCAGGCAGCAGTTTTGTCAGTGTTGTAGTTGTCTGGCTGCACTCACCCCACATTCTGGGCTCAGTTCAGCCAGCCTGTATGTTTTAGTACTCAGCACAGGCAGGATCTATCCAGGCTTCTGCTATTTACTCTTACTCTATGCTGTACTTTTCCTGCTGACGTGGACACCTTTGCAGGAGCTGAAACAAGACTTTATTTTGCTCCTATCCCTGCAACAGAAAGTCAGAAACACCAAGGAAAAAAAGCTAGGTCTGGCATGGCAAGAACAACCTAGCAGCCTTACTTCCAAAAGGAATTCTTGTCATTGAGATGAGAATCAAACCAATGACTTATAAAACACATCATGTCTCCTCCTTGCTCTCCTCTGCTCCTCTATCTGCTCTTATGTTTCCAAATCTACATACGCTACTCCAATTTTCTGTTTTCCCCAGAGCATCAGTAATTTAATGGTTTCCTTTTTTTGGCCACCTTTGTCAATGCAAACAGAGGGCTTTTCATTTCAGGATTAATTTCCCCAACTCCACTCTTCCCAAAGGCTTACACAGACATTAAAGAGATCACTCTTTGTTTTTCAGCAGGCAAAAAGCCTCTCCAGAGCTACCTGACTGAATTAAACAGAGACATCAAAAGAACCTGTCAAATTTGATGTGACCAGACAGTGAGAGGAAGTCAGAGCAGCACCAAGGCAGAGCAAAGAATCGGGATGCTGCTGTGGCAGATTTAAAAAGGGACAAATTCTGTGGGGATTTTCCCCTTTAAGGGAAAAGAGGATGAAAGCAGAAGCGTTCAAACAGTCCTGAATGTTCAGGCTGGCACAGTGCAAGGGCAAGGCAGAGCTGTGTGGCCAATAGCCCCTGGCAAGGGACTTGCTGCCCAGATCCTGTCCACAGCTCAGCTCCCACTGGAGGCATCCAAATTGCTTCACCATCTAACACAGCAGATTCCTGCTGGGCCCAAAGGGTCAATGCTGGTGCAGAGAGGAGTTGTGATGTGTTTGGCCCCTTGGAGGAGAGCAGTCTATAGGAATGGGTTCTGTGGGGCTCCCTGCAATCCTAGGAATGCTATGCTTGCTGTAGCTGCCCCACGGACCTGCTCCTACTAAGCCCTGCAAGAGCTCCAATTCCATTTGGTCAACACAACTTTGAAATTATAAATACACTCTTGATTCCCCTCCTGGATCAAGGCTGCCCTCCTTGCCCACTGACAGGTTAGAGGTGCAACATGAAACCACAGTGAATCCGTAAGGCAGACAGCTTTGCTGTAAAATGTGACTTATGTTAATATTAATCAGGCAGGCTCTGATGTACAAGGTTGCTATGACAGAGATACTTCAGAGTGTTTCAGTTAATTAGTACTTAATTAACTTTAATGTCCCGAAAAAGCCCACAAGCCATACAAGTTGGTCTGTATGTTGTCACTCATGGGTCCCCCCCTGTTTAGGCAGCTCGCCCCAGCCACTCTTGCCCAAAAGGAAGCTGCAAAGCACAATGCATTATTAACTTGACCTGCGTAGTCTTCTCAACATGTCTCATGAGATGATTTTTAATATCAAGCCTTCCACAATTAAACATAGGGAGATGCCAAGGATGAAAGCAAGACTGTAACATGGTGATGTTTCAAGTTACTCTCTGAATGTCTAAGATCACTGACAGCTGGTGAAAGCTGGAAAAGCCAAGGTGTGAGGGGGCTGAAACAGCTGTGAGAGCTGAGGGCAGTGTGGGGGGCTTGGGTTTGAGCAGTGGAAGCCAACCCCTTCCTACAGGCTGTTGTGCCATCCCCAGATGTCCAGCTGCAACTGGGGAGGTGCAGGTGGGATGCTGGTCCTCATCATTGGACAATCTGAGCCTTCTCAGAGCAATGACACTGAAGCAGAGTGTGAAATGAGGACTAAGTTCTTTGTGGAAGCTGCAGGAATCTCAGAAAAGCAAGGTAGATCCTAACCAGAGCTTGAAAGTGTGAAGCTGAGGTGTCATGATCTGCCTTGACTTCTTGTTCCTGGACAGCAGGAGGGGCCACAGTCTGCAGCACCTCTGCAGAGCCAGGTCCAGCCTGGCACTGCCAGAGGCATTTAGTGCTGCACTGACAACCCACTGACCTTTGGCATCCTAGTGAGGTGGTTGATGCTCCATGCCTGTGCTCAAGGGGTGTTTGGACAATCCCTTTTTATCTGCTTTAATTTTTGGTTAGCCTTCAGGTGGTCAGACAGTCAGACCACGTGGCCTTTGAAGGTCCCTTCCAACTGAACTGTTCTATGCTATGCTATTTGTCATGCAAATCTCTGACAGCACCACCCCAGGTGACACCTCAATGCAACAAGTAAGAAACCCAAGTTGTCATGCTGAGAGAGCAATGGGGTAACGTCTAATCCTGCGGCCCACCCTTTGCTGCTCAGTCCTCTTCTGTTCACTTTTGCTCAGGGCTGCAGTAGTTTGGGGAAGGACAGCTTTTGAACTACATGCACATCTCTGAGAGAAAGGGTCAGCAGTCCAGGAGGCAAACAACTTGGTAAGAGCAGGTGTGGGAATACAAGGCAGGCATTAGCCCACCTCCAAGAGATCACAGGGTAAGAACAAGATCCTTCAGGGGTATAAGCCTGACAAAATATGGCAGCAGGAATTACAGAAAGTATTTTTGTTGATGGGAACTCCCAAATTTACAGAGTTTTCTCCCAAGAGGCTTCCCTATAACTGCATGGAGCTCACTGGCAGACAGGAAGAGGCAGTGAGAGCCAGGCTGTCTGCTAGACAGGCATGAAAACCCTGCCAGCATTGCTTTGGGGCACCCCATTATCACACATCACTCAGTTAACTTTATATTGAATGTAAAAAAGAAGCAACAGCTGGAGATGAAATCTAATTTTCTGAGGGAAATATGAGTAAAATAGAATGTAGCTGCTGTGTGAATTAATTTATCCTCTGTTAAGCGTTTGTTACTGCTCTGGCACAGCCTCTGTTGCACTATGATGGTAGGCAATGAGGCAGTATTAACATAATTTCTTCCCTGTCCGTTTTGCCACAGCCATCTCTGCAGCACAAAATAGCACTGAGTTTTGCTATCGTTGCTGCAGACTTGCAGATGTCTGAGGTAGAGGGAGCAAGTATTTACAACCATGAAATGGCTTAGATTGGAAGTGACCTTAAAGCTCATCCCATTCCAGCCCCCCTGCTGTGGACAAGGTTGTCACCCACCAGATCAGACTGCCCAGGATCCTGTCCAACCTGCCCATGAATGTCTCCAGGGATAGGGCACAATCACTTCCAGTAACTGACTCATTTATGGGCAAAGGACAAACAAATGCTCCTTTGGCTTCTTGCAACCACATCTCTGAGAACTCCAGCAAGCTGCCTTCCCCATATGTTTGCAGGAAAGCTGCTTCTCACTTCCATGCTCAAAACACAAAGGTTCTTCTTGCTGTCCTCTCCAGTGGGACCCCTGCATCCTTCCAGGGACCAGGCAGATGTGCCCCCACTCAGCAAGGAGCTGGGACGATCCCACCTTCCCCTACACTTCCCAAAGTGCCCTTCAGTCCCTAAGCCACGTGTACTCAGCAGAATGGTGAAGCCCCTGCTTTGATCATCATGGAACATCCTCAGGACACTGGGCACAGCCAAGCTGCCTGCAGTGGAAGCACCAGGCACACAAGCTGGCTGAGTGCTCGGTTAAGAGGCTACCAAACACTGGGGAGCATCCAGGGAGATCCAGGTGGATCTCCCTATGGTTCCTATGGATTCACACAAAAAATGGCACTGAGTGTTCACCTTGAGATCCTCTAAGCTGGGAAACAGGACAAGCTGAGCAGCTACAGAGCAATCATGGACCAGAGATCTATAAATGCTTGGGTGTGGATGCAAGATGGAGCCTGATGAAAACAGTGTTTGTTTGCAGTTGTGACCCCAGTGGAAAAAACATGTCCTAATCCTATTTTTAACACTGTGATGGTAAATGTGCCCTATAATACCCAGGGTAGCTTTTACAAGGAGAGAGACATTACACATAGAAAGGGTAAAAAAACATTCAGTACAGAAGCCAAATTGATACAAGGACTGGAGAGGATGACTTACGGGCAGAGACTAAGGGAATTTAATTTGTATAGCCTAGAAAGATGATGCCTGAGGGGGAACATGATAACACTATATAAATATCTAAAGGGCAGTTGTATGAAGAAGGGGAAAAAAGTGACGCATGTACCAGCCGTGGGAGTGATGTGATGGACCAAAGAAGGGAACAGTTTCCCAAGGGAGCACAGTGGGCTGTTACAGCCTGGTGGGCAGAGAGCAGCACAGCATGCCTGGAGCCTGCACATGGTTCCTGGCAGTGGCCACAGTTAGGGCTGGGAGGATTAGGAAGGAGCAGCCTGATACAAGCAACAAGGGAGGTGCCCATGGGATGGTCAAGGCTGCCCTGGCTGGGGGGTAGCAGGGTGGCATCTCCCCTGCAGACACCACGAGACCATGCATGCTGGAGCTGCATTAGCACAGAGCACATCAGAAGGAGTGCTTTTCCTGCACGCTCAGGGCCACTCTCTTGGCAGCATCCCCCTCCTGCTCCCTTTGCTATCTCTGCTATCTCAAAGAGAAGCAGGCATAGCGAAGCATCCAGATCCTCAGTGCTTTTTAGCACTGCACAGCAGAGCCTCTTCACAAAATGCCATCATCAGGCTGAGCTCCTTCTGCCTAGCCATTAGGAAACTCACCCAGGAAGCCTCAGGTTGGGGGCTCTTTCTGGGTGTCCCTAGAGCAGACGATGCAGACACCCTGTGCCTGGCTGCCTGAGAAGAGCACAGCAAATGCAGTGGACCCAAAATGGAGAAAGCAGCAAGGTACACTGATGCCTGTGTTCCTGCCCCTTTCCTCTCTCTTCCTTGCAAATGCAAGTTGCTTTTTACAATGCAATTTGCTTCTTCAAAAAACAGAAGAAAGAAAAAAGATTTTCTCTCTGCCGTTGCCATGTGAAAAACCCACACAAACAACAGGAAAAACTGGCTACCTCTATGCAGAACTCAGCACACTGACTGCAGAGCGACTGTCACACAGGCAGCAGCCTAAAAAAACAGAGAGAAAAATAGATTTTTCCCTTCAGCCCTTTCAGACACATGACTTAGAGACTTATTATAGTAATAACAAGCTAAAGATTTTTCACAGGAGAGGCCAGTCTCCATGTATTTCTTCCTTACTTTGATGAAGTCCCTTCACCAATTTAAATAGGGCAGGTTCTGCTTTCAGCTTCCCTTGTTAGAGCTGAACAGACACTCAGTAACAAACTTCTCTAGCATCAGGAATCCCTCAGACTCAGGTCCTTGCAGTGAGGGAAGCCCACACCGTCGGGCAGAGCCTTTGCAAGATGGAGTTCAGTTAAACCTGCCATTAATTGCTCTCTACCTATTACAGCTAATTTGCTTGGCTCAGAGCCCAGAGCATTCTTTGCAAACCACTAGTTTACCAAACAACCCGATGCAAAACACAAAAGTCGTGTGTGCTGGCAGCGGTGCCTCTCCTCCTCCTGCAAGCTGCTGGAGAACAAACAGGCAAAGCCTCGCCATTCATCGCTGCTCTGAGCGGAAGGGAAGTGGCCATGGCACGATGCCGGAAAGCAGGAGCTTGAGTGGGGGATAAGCCCTTTGGATGATGATCTCTGTATTTGTTTATCTCCAAAAGGTTTAAAATGCGAGCATGTTTGGATCTGTACATTTTCAAGTGCATCTGTAATTACCTAAGTTACGAGCTGTAGATGAATCTGAGACAGACACTCAATTGAAGCACAGTGCCCTTTAATTCCTGTCCAGCCAGCTGTGGGTTGTCATGGAGACTACGTCTGTCACCAGGCCTTCTAAATAACCCACACTAGCCAGACCTTTCCTATTTTGGTATGACCATCCTAGATTCATACCAACAGCATGGTTGGTAAATTCTGAATTTCCATCCCTAAAATCAGGAGCAGATCTACACCAAGCACTGCTAGTGCAGGCACTAAAGTTGTTCCGGGCTAGACTTTTCCATTTGAGACTCAATGTGATGGTCTTCGTAAGGATCATCTCTACATCTTCCACCAGGAGTTCAACAAATACAAACCACAAGCTCCTTCTCTGCTGTGCTGTCTGTTGTGCAAACATCTGGCAGGATCCCCAGCAAGACGAGGGGTGGCTGGTAAAGCAAGTAGGGTGGATGGGCAGTGACTAGGAGGGATGTTCAGCTTGGGAGACCCAGCAAGTCAGAAATGCTCTGTTCATTGCTATGGTCCTGTCTTGCAAGATCCAGCCTACTTATTTTAGAACCATAGGATCATTTGAGTTGGAAGGGTCCTTTAAAGGTCATCCAGTCCAGCTCCTCTGCAGTGAACAGGGACACCTACAGCTCCATCAGGTGCTCAGAGCCCCATCCAGCCTGACTATGAGTATCTCTGGGGATGAGGCATGCACCACCTCTCTGGGCAACCTTTGCCAATGCTTCATCACCCTTACTGTAAAAAAACTTCTTTCTTTTATCCAAACTAAATCTCCTCTCTTTTAGTTTGAAATCATTCCACTTTTCCTAACACAACAGATCCTGCTAAAGAGTCTGTCACCTTCTTTCTTATAGGCCTCCTTTAGATACTGCAAGGCCTCTCTCAGCTCTCCCCAGAGCCTTCTCCTCTCCACGCTGCACAGCCCCAGCTCTCTCAGTCTGTCCTCATAGGAGAGGTGTTCCATCCCTTGGATCATTTTTGTGGCCCTCCTCTGGACACATTCCAACTACTCCATGTCTCTGCTGTGCTGAGGATTCCACATTTGGATGCAGTACTCCAGGTGAGGCCTCACCACCACAGAGAGAGTGGCAGAAGCACCTCCCTCACCCTGCTGGCTGTACTTCTTTTGATGCAGCCCAGGATATGGTTGGCTTTCTGAGCTGTGAAGGCACACAGTTGGCTCATGTCCAGCTGCCATCCACCAGTACTCCCAACCCCTTTTTGGCAGGGCTTGTATCATCCCACAGCTTGTATCAATAGTGGAGGTTACTGTCACCCAAGTGTCAGACCTTGCACTTGGCTTTGTTGAACCTCACATGGTTCTTGTGGACCCACAGCTGGAGCCTCTCTAGGCCTCACTGGATGGGATCCTCTCCCTTGGATGTGTCAACTGCACCACTCAGCTTGGTGTCACCCACAAACTTGCTGTCAATCCCACTGCTGATGTCATTAATGAAGACATTAAAGAGCACCGGTCCCAGTACTGAAGGACACCACTTGTCCCACCAATCTCCATCTGGACGTTAAGCCATTGAGGTATGATCTTGCAACCGTTTCTTTGTCCATCTAACAATCATCAAACCTATATCTTTCTAATTTGGAAATAAGGATGTTGTGGGGGACCATGTCAAAGGCCTTACTGAAATCCAGACTGATGACATCGGTGGCTCTTCCTTGTCCACTGATGCAATTACATCATCATAGAAGTCCACTAGGTTTGTCAAGCAGAACCTGCCCTTGGTGAAGCCATACTGGTTGTCCTATATTACCTCTGTCTCTTTCATGTGCCTCATCACAGTTTCCAGGAGGATCTGCTCCATGATCTTCCCCAGCAGAGGTGAGGCTGATGGGTCAGTAGTTCCTTGGGTCATCATTTCTACCCTTCTTAAAAATGGGTGTTATGTTGCCTTCTTTTCCAGTCACCAGGGATTTCACCTGACCAACATGATTTTTCAAACATTATCTGGAGTGCCTTGGTGACTACATCAGCCAGTACCCTCAAGACTCTGGGGTGCACCTCATCAGGACCTATAGACTTATGGATGACCATGTTCCTCGGGCGGACACAAATCTTATGTTTGCTTACACTGGGAAGGATGTTGCTGCACCAGTTTTCACCTTCTGAAACATTCGCTCGAGGGCTGTGTGAAGAGGAGTGGCCAGTGAGGCAGAAAAGCCGCTGAGTACCTCAGCCTTCTCCTTTTCTGTTCTTTCACAGAATTGCAGGGGTTGGAAGGGACCTCAAGAAATCATTGAGTCCAACCCCCCTTCTAAAGCAGTTATCCCCCAATAAGTTGCACAAGTAGGCATCCAGATGGGTCTTGAATATCTCCATAGAAGGAGACTCCACAACCCCTTTGGGCAGCCTGTTCAGTGCTCAGTCACCCTTACCATAAAGAAAATCTGCACATTAGTACAGAATTTCCTGTGTTGAAGTTTTAGACCATTACTCCTTGTCCTATTGCTACACACCACCAAGAAGAGCCTGGCCTCATCCATTTACATCCCACCTCCCTTTAGGTATTTATAAACATTTATCAAAACCCCTCTCAAGTCTTCTCCTCACTAGAGAGGGTACACCCTCTAAGATTTTCCTTTTCCGTTTTTTTCTTGTTCTTCACACATCTCGCCAAGCCCAGTGCCAGTTGGGCCTTGGCCCTCCTGATCCTATCCCTACACAGCCCAGCAGTGTCCCTATACTCCCCACAGATTACCTGTCCACGCTTCCACTGTCTGTGCATTTTCTTCTTACCCTCCAGTTTGACCAGCAGATCCTAGTTCAACCATGCTGGTCTCTTGTCTTCCTTTTCTGACTTTCTACATCCTGTAGGTGAAGAGCACTTGTGCTCTAGGGAAAGCTTCCTTATAGTTCTGCCAGCTCTGCTCCTTTTTACTTGAGGACAGATTCCTAGGGGGTTTCATTGACTAACTCCCTGAAAAGACAGAAATTAGCTTTCCTAAAATTTAACATCCTGATTTTACTCTTTGCCTGTCCAATATCTCTCGGGAGTGCAAACCCCACCATTGCACAGTCACTACAGCCCAGACAGTCTCCGATCCTGATGTTATCTGGCATTGAGTTAAAAGACTTTTTCAAGCTCTTGACTATCTTAGCCTCATCATTACAAAAGGCAGAGTAGGGCAGCTCTTGAGGGCATTGCTTCTCCCTGACTCACAGTGCTTGTTCACATGGGGTGCTGTTATGGCTAAAGCAAACAGTATTGGATCAATGGTACAAAGCATGAGCAAAATGAAGATCTTACCCATATCTTGGGCTTGTAGAAAGGTTCCCAAAGGGAGGATCTCCAGAGAGAGATCCTTCCTCCTGGGGAGTCAGCCCTTAAATGGGGTCTAGGAGTCACTTCCAGTCACTCAGGTGAGATTGCATTCACCTGTGCCCCTGCGGCTGACTCAGTGCTCGCCTCAGGTGGTCAATCAGAGGTTCAGGCCGTGATTCAACAGTTCCCATACAGGTGCAAACAGTCATCACAATCCCAAAGACAACAGGTCTGGGAGGCTGTGTGTGGGTAGGGTTGGCCACATGCATGCATCTCTCACGTGTTGGGGTCAGCAGAGGTGGCATTTGTGATGTCTCTTGAGAGCAGCAGCCCTACTAGGCAGAGGACGCCTGGTGCTCTGCAGTCAGGGCTCGCTGAGAGGGCAGTGGCCCTTCCCTAGCCACTGACTTGGTGCATGAACCCCAGTCGGCCTCAGCCATCCCCACTTCCTGGTTCCTGATGGCCCTGCTGCATTGGCTTGCAGTAGCACTGCCAAGCTCACTTCGCTCATGGCCTCTGAAGGCTGGGTGCAGGAGGGGCTATGAGGTAGTGCACACTCTGTTCTACTGAACAGCAGCCTCAGGCTGGCTCTATTTCCAGCACTCAGGGAAGGGGGAGAGCATTTCAATGCCTGGGCAAGGCAGAGAATTTATAGCCTAATGCTAAAAAGAACAACAGTGACAACAGAGAGACACCAGGGCAAGTTTCACTCTTCATTTAATCCTAATGGATCTATTGTAGAAAAGCAGTGGCTAGGACAAGCTCTGAACACAAGTACATTTCCCCAGGCCACCTTCAGCACCTTATGTTTTATTGTTCAGGACTGCACAGAATCACAGACTGCTTTTGTATTGAAGGCACCTGGAGGTCCTCCAGTCCAAGCCCTTCCCCAGCAGGGCCACTCAGAGCAGGGCACACAGGACTTACTGTTCTTCCTGCCCAGCCTGAGCAGAAATCCAGGGAGACTGCTGCTGCTATGCTTCCATGGGGCCCACCTTGCCAGCAAGGTGACCAACCCTCTCTCCGTGCCCAAGGTGTGAACCCAAGGGCCTCCCCTCCTGCCAGGCTCCTCAGCTCCCACTGGGGACAACGATCCATGGGCAGACGTGCAGCTGGGGCTGGAGCACACACGAGCTCACACCCCACTGCCAAAATGAACCTGCACCCATTTGGCACGCTTCCTTGAGGAGCGCTTAAGGGCTCACGCACTCAACCAAATGAGTGGATGATTTGGAAAGGTTGCTCAGGAGGGCCCAAGCTGGCACATCTTCCACCTAGTATGACAACAATATCTTTCAGTTTGGAGCCTGAGCAACACATGGAGACCAGAAGCAGCTGAACCGAAAGCTGGGCCTGCAACTCTTTTCCTGGTAGGCCATGAAACCTTCCACAACTCATTATCCATAGTCACATTGCTTTCCTTTAACATGTCCCAATACTTTGATTTTAGCTCTTTCAGTTAAACTAAAAGAGAGGAGAGGTGTTGACCACAGGTGACTGCAGTCCCTCCTGCTGCCCAGCTGGATCTAAGGGACCATGGCTGTCATAATGGCGCTGGCACACTGTCCCTGCAGCAGGCCCTGGCAGGCTGCATGGTCACAGAGGAGCAGGCACAGAGTGAAGAGAGCAGGGAAGGCTGTGGGCAGAGACACATGGTGGTGATGAGGTAGATCTATACAACAGCATGGCGCTTGGAATTGTTTTACCTTTACTACAGTGGTGACAGAAATACATCATCTCTGACTGCAGAAGGTAGATGCTGGAACTGAGGAAGGGTGAAGGCAGCCAGAGGACCCCTTCCAGAGGGACAAAGATGCAGACAAAGTCCCATCTCCAGGCAGTGTGCAGGAACAGGACAGGGCTCTGCCCAGGTATCTCCCTGTCAGGAAATGTTAAACCTGATCTCAAGCCCTCAAGTCTGTCCTGAGGCACAGCTCAGAAAAAGGAGAGCTTTGGTGTGCATGGCTGAGGCCAGTGTGATGCTCACCTGGCTGAAACAGCTTGGGGAAAACAAAGCTGGCCAAGAGCAGAATCTTCCCCATTCCAGCCCACACTAGCTTTGGCTCATTGGCACTGATTACATATCTCCTGGAGTCCTCTGACCCGAACACATCAAGGGTACCGGCAGGGGAATGCTGGTCCCTGTCCAGGGGTCGGCAGAGACTGCTGCCATATCCTGAGCTTTCGCCAGTGTCACTGTCACTTCATATCACTGCAGACCAAATGGGGTCAAGGAGAGAGCCCAGTGAAAAACATCCTGTATGTCTGCCCTACCACAGCCCTGCACAGTGGGGAACAGGGGTGCAGCTTGCACCCAGACATGTCCCCACAGTTCTTCATTGCTCAGCCTGGCAGAAGCAAACATCAAATCCCACTTCCTACCTGATGCCAGCTGAGATCCGCCCATTCTTTACCTTTCTTTCCTTCCCTTCACTCCTTCCATGGCTCCAGGACCCTCTGCCAGCTGGGTGCTAATCACAACATATCCTGCCACTTTCTGTCCCCAGGCCTAGCCCAGATCATGCAGCTGAGCATGGAGAGGGGAGTGTTGAATGCAGGCAGACATTTGCAGAGCTGTGGCCAGGAGGGTCTATTTGAACATCTAATTAGGTGACAGCAAACCTCTCAAATGGCAAAGCTACAGCCCTGTCACCATCCTCCCAAGATATCGGTCCATGCCAGGATTGCTGTCTGATTCTGATCTACATAATTCACCATAATCTTTAGAACTGACTCAAGCAATCAGGTTCACTGCACAGCTCACTGGATTTAATCCACCACTCCAGCGGTGCTAAAAAAGCTAATGGCATAGGCAAAGAAGGAACACATGTATAGCTAGGAGGCAGAGAAAAAACATTAATCTGACCATATGCTTTCAACTCTACTCTTCCACCTTCACCCCAACGTACTTTTGCAGCACTGGGGGACAGTAAGCCTGGCTGGAAGGAAAGTAAGGGAAGAACAGTGTCCCCTTGAAGGTGAGGCTGTGTGCTCACACCTCTGTGCACCATCAGCCCACAGAGCTGCAGGCAAAGCAGAGGTTTGGCAGGGCCAGATAGATCAAGGGGACAACTAAATGGAGATTTTGCACAAGGGGAGGGAACAGCTCCCGGCTGGAGACTTGGCACCTGCTCTCCTTTGAAGATATAGCCCAGCTACCTGAACTTGAGATACCTCGTATGCAGTGTTCCCAGCAGCACCCATGTAGCACTGTCCGTTACTGTCACCACTGGTGAGGTGAGTTGTGTATCCCAGCCCAGAGGCATAGGCTCCCTTGTGAGCAGCAGCTGGGCTTCACCTCACCCACAGCTGAGCCCAGCAGCTGCAAGCAAGAAGGAAAAGAGCAGGACATAAAGAGCGAAGCTCACCTGCCCTGTGGGGAGCAAAGACACGTCTGCAGGATGGGAAGAGGCCCCCATAAGGAGAGAGCTCCAGGCTGGGGGTTTGCTCTGCATGCAGCCAGGAGACCTCCATGGCAAAGGTGCTGATTCTAGTGGCTGTAGGCACTGTTTTCTCCTGAAGCAGGACTGTGCTGCCAATGTTGACCTCTCTCCTGGAGATGTAGTTTGTTCCCTTTGCCCATGAAGCCTGGCTAGTGCCTGCCCCATCCTGGTGGCAGGAAGCAACCCCTGACACTGCTGTGTTTAGAATCTGTCAGCGTGGAAAGGTGCTCTGCAGAGGCAAAGGCATCCAGATTCCCAAATTAGCCGTACTGGGCTCAATCTGAGATTCTGACAGCAGATGCCAAATTTATTTCCAAGCACACACTAGAAATGTCACCGGGCTGGTCGGAAGGAATTGGGTACATGCTCCCTTTTAAATAGAACCAAACATATGGGAGGAGGATGATTAGACTGCTTCCAAGCTGCCAAATTTCTTTGCTGCAGCTAAAAATCTTCCCCAAAATGTCCCAGCCCACAGTGTTTCTGAGCACTGAAGTCTGTATCGAGACTTTTCCATTGACAGTTGTGCTCCAAGCAAGAAAACACCTCCCGCCTGTGAGGTCCTAGGTGGTCTCAGCTCTCAAAAGGCTTGGGGTTTCTTGCCTCTCCTTGAAAACCAGAGCAATGCTAACCTAGGAGAAGCACAGAGTTTGCTTCTCTCTTTTGCTCCATTTGAAAAGCATCACTGATCTCAGACTATCCACTCTTGTAGCACCTGCCTGTCCATGGCAGAGCCTCTCAAGGAGGAGCTGTCAGCCTTTCCAGCATTCCTCAAATTGCAACATGGCCCTGGCCCTGCTGTGCCTGGCCCCCACATCCCTGCAGCTCTTGGCAGGGTTTTTCAGCTTCCCCCTTTCCAGTGCCCCAGATCCTCGGACCACACGGGACCCATGGCCACATCCTGACTTTTCAAGGCAATGGCACTGTGTTATTATTTGGGGATGGGCTTCCCAGTGCCCAGAGGTGGAAGTTCAGCCAGGTGAGGTGAAAATGAGGCTGGGAGGAGAGAGGGGGTTGGGTGATGGGGCTCCTAAGTCAGTAGTGGAGTAGAATGCCTCTCCCACCTGGGCTCATGGGCACCTTGAGCCAAGCAACAACAGTGTGCTACCTGCAGTTGATCTCCAGGTTCCCCACAGTTTGGGGTGAAGTAATGTAAGACACAATGCCCACTTTTACAAGATGGAAACAGGATCAGCAGCTCAAAGAGCAAAGTAGCAACAGTTTGCTGTCCATCATCACAACCTCAATGATGGGATAATCGTGGGATCCCCCAAACCTCCCTTGCCCAACTGTGAGACTGAAAAGAGCACAGATAACTTCCCAGTGCCTGGCAGGGAGCTTCCTTCTCTCTGTAGACAACACTGAAGGGGATATATGGTCACCAATGGCTTTCCAGGTTTGGGGCTGAGACCCTTTCACACCTGCCTGCTTAAAATTCTGCCAGTACAGAGTGGGGGACAGCCATGACCAAGCACACACTGATCCTTCAAAACCAGATTCCACTAGCCATCCTCATTTTTTCAGCAAGAAAGGCTCAGACCTGAGAGAACCAGGAGTGGAACCCTTGTTTCTGGTGCCGAACTAACCTGTAGTCCCTCCAGGCTCTCTCTCCAGTGCCCCAATACCAAAGGATCCCCTTACTTCCTCTGCTAACACACTGATCTGCTGCATCACAGACATTAAATTTATGGTCTTTTATCTGCTTTTATCCCCTCTATAGCATTTTTCATGCCCAAGACTCCAAGGAAAGCACAGGGTGTAACCAGCAGTACTGTCTCTGTTCAGGAAACTGGGAAAATAAGGCATGTTGCAAGGAAATAGCAGGACCCAGACCTGAAGGCATCATCTCCATGGTCCCCAGGCAACACTCCAACCTCCAAGGCACACCATATCAGAGGGCTGCAGTAGGACTGTCATAAGTCCACCTGCAGTTTCCAGAGCCACAGACTGACCGAGAAATAGCTGTAAAGCATCCAAGCCTGGAGGGTATGGGCAGGAGGACTGTTGAGCCCATGCAGTTAAAGCACAGTGGTGCAGCTGCTCCCGGCTCCGCTCAGCCCACACGCTGCTGAGTGGCAGGTGGGAGGTTTTTCTCTGCATTGCAAATCCCCACTTATTTAAGTGCTGCAGTGCTGCTTGGAAGGAAAACAACCACAATGGAGAGCAAAGGAGTCTGGAACATCACGGGCACTTTCTCCTGACCAAAGCAGGTTCTGGGAGTGGCCTCAGGAAGGCCTGGCTTTATATATAAAGATTCCCTAGAATATAGCCTGGCTGTGAGCAGGAGCTGCTCATTCCCATTTTCCCATTCTTGTCTCTGGTGCTGATTGCCCCGGCTGGGCTCTTTCTTCAAACCTGGAAAGCTAGAGGAAGGGAGGGAAGACAGAAGGAAGAAGGCTTCTAGGTCTGCAGAGGCTGGCTGGCAGCAGAATAAGAGCTGTGAGAAATGGTGGGAGTTACATGGCCAAGTGCTCATGGTGCATGACTGCGACCCTTTGGCAGCCTGGCTCAGATAGCTTCTGGGAAGGGCGATGGCACACAGATGTACAAGTAGTGTGCAGCCTCTCTGCCAGAGCAGCTGGACGTCCCAGGCTGGTAGAAAACTGGACTCGGGACAAGCTTTCCTTTCTGCCCTTTTGACATGTGAAATTTGCCCCTTTTGGGCAAGCTGCTCCTTTCTGCCTGGTCTGTCTGAAAGGCTGTGCCCTAAGCCCCAGGACTGTGGGTACCCCTCTCCCGGTGAAGTGACTGTACGCTGCAAACTATAGAGGTTTACCGAGAGTAACAGAGAATATCTGAGTAACAGAGAACGTCCAGAAATGCACAGAAGTGATCATTTCCAACAGCTACTTTCAAAAGCAAGTTCTCAGTCTGGGCATATAGAACTACTTGTCAATAAAGATTTTTAGGGAATCCACAGCCAAAAAAAAAAAAAAAAAAAAAAAAAAATCCCTGTGCTTGCTGGTGCATAAGTTCACCCACTGGCTAGTGTTGGGGAGCCAGCTTACTCAATTTGTGCCACCAGTATCCAAGCAGAGAGAAGCTGGTTTTGTACTCCTTAACACAGGTGCTGAGGGACTGAGAGCCTGGAAATTCAGGGAAAAGTGTCTGCCGACTCCTTGCAGGTGACAAGCCTTTGAGGAGTTGAGCAGCACTGTGGAGCTGAGATTCAGTAAACGTGCAGGTGGCTTTCTACAGAGAGACCATTTGGACCATGGACCTTCTAATGAGGAAGGATGAGGTCCTGTGCACCAAGGCTTCTGAGAAGAAGCACAGCCAGGATGTGCAGGTACAGGATGTGCCATTGTCCAAGCCAGATCAGCAGATCTGCCTGTCCGCTCCTGTTCCCTCTCACCACAGCCAGATACCTCTTCACCTCTCAGAATTTATTTAGTTTGTCTTCATAAAACAAACCATTCACCCATACATCTGTCTGCATGTCCATCTGTTTTTTTGTATGTTTTTTTTGCTGCACACATCTCACGTTGATTAACTGACTGGATTGCGGTTTATCAAGCAAGATAGCCAAGCAATTATTAGGATCCTCGCTTATTAGCTCCAGGAAGTGTCTTTACAAAGAAGAAAGTGTGCTCTACTTCTGTACCAACCAGAAGCTGGGATGTGCAGAGGTGTGGACTCAGCACTGCTGAAGAACACTGACACCACATTGATCACATGTGGTCTGTGGCAACAGTTATAGAATCCCAGCACTGCTGGGATGGAAGGGCTCCCCAGCGCCACCCTGCCATGGGCTGGCTGCCTCCCAGCTCAGGCTGCTCAGGGCCCAGCCATGGCCTTGGGCACCTGCAGGGATGGGGCACCCACAGCTCTGGGCAGCAGTGCCGCCCGCACAGTCTCTGGGTAAAGAACTTTCTCCTCACATCTGGCCTAAATCTCCCCTTTTTTAGTGTAAAGCTGTTTTCCTTGCCCTGTCACCATCTGACTGTGTAAAAAGTCAGTCACCAGGCTTTGCTTTTACACAGTCTTTAAGCTAGTCCTTCCCGGAAGGAGTCTCCACCAGTAGCCTTCAGAGTGTGAAAAACAAGATAATGTCAAGTGCTCTTAACGTATAAATGTAGAAGCTGACTTTCCAGGTAGCCCAAACTTCTCCCTCTGAAAGGACCCACTTCAAGGTTGAGTCTGTAAGTCAGGTGTTAGTTTTCATGGCCTCATTTTATTCACCTTGTCTTACAACAGCATTTCTTCAGGCTGAACATCAGCTCAGAAGACTCCTCTCCAGCAAACCCTTACCACCTGAGAAACACCACTGAGCCAGTCTGTGCCAGCCCCTTTGGGAAAGGGTAAGTCCTTGGCCACGTGTGCTTATAGATGTGCTCAGGGATACATTCCTCTCTCAACAGGAAACCTAGTGAGTATGGGGCAGGTGTTGGGCTCAACATTGCAGAAACTCACTGTCCTGTCCTCCTTCATCTGCCTTCTACTGCATCTGAGAAAACAAGACTGCAGGCCCCTCACGCTCTCCCTCCCAGACAGACTGGCATTGACCAAGCCCTAGGCCAATTCTGCTCTCATTTATGGGCTCTGTATGGTGTGCGTGCGTCAATAAGCGATGCTGGAGACTTAAACTTTTCTTGAAGATACTAGAAAAGGCCATTAGCAGTAAGAAGCTGCCTCTTCTCAATGCTCTCGGATCTTAATCAGTCTTACTTCTTAGTTTTTAATTTCAGATTCTCCCCACAGTGCACTATGGCTCTGCAGAGCTGTCCGTGCAGACCAGCAACTCCTTCAGCCTCACATGCTGCACAGCAAACGTGCCACCTCATGCAGCCTGGCTGTGTAGGCACCTCCAGATCCAAAGGGAGAGCAAGGAGTGATGTGTGCAATTATCCAGAAGAGACAGCAACTGTCCCAGGGGCCTCTGTGCACACGCATGAGGCAGCAAAGGGATGGAACTTTGTAGTGCAATACTTTTCCCTTTCAATTAATGCAAGTCATTTTTTCTCACAATCAATAAGCAGCAGGAGGGCCATTGCAGTGCAGCCACTGCCGTGCCCCCAGGGGCAGGGGTTGTTTTGGTTCAAAATTCCCTGAGAAAAAAAGCCATAGAGAGACATGGCAAGACAAATACCTTAACAGCTGCATTTTCTGGTACTTTCTGAAAGAACTATAAAAGCAGAAGACTCCTTGCTAAAGAAATGGTACGTGAGCAACCTGAGCAGAAATTGCAAGAAGGTCCTTGCTTAAGACAGCCCTAAGGAAAGTGCAGCAGAAGGAGCCAGCTGCTCCGAGACTGGTGCAACGAGGGGTGTGGACGCCTCGGCACAGAGAGCAGAGAGAGAAGAGTAGCTCCAGGTCCAGCTCTGTGACTCCATCTCCAGGGGGACGCACGCAAAGGGAGCTGGGCTGGCAGCGGCCACACACAAGATCTGTCTTGTGCACAAGTAGCAGAAAAAAAGAAACTGCAAACCCAGCCAGGACTGGGTTGATGGGGACACTTGTGCGTCAGGGAGACGTGCAAGGAGAGGCCAGGCTTTTGTTTCCATTGCCACACAACGCATGAGGACAGAGGCATCCAGAGGTGGCTGTACCAATGGAGCACTGTGCACACCACCGCTGTGTGCCTCTGCCATGTGTCCTTCCCTGTGGGAAGGGCAGCTCTAGTGACGGAGAAATGGTGACTGCTCCTTCCTTCTGAGCATCACCAAACCACCACTCTTGGTGCACAGCTTCTGCTTGACCACACTATAAAGTATGAAGGAAGCTGATCCAGCAGTGCCCACAGTCAGGCTGCCCCAAGATCACTGCTGCATCCAGCAGTCCGTGATGCTCTTGCTCTGCCTGTTCCATGGAGCCAGGGAGCAGAGGTAGACAGGACTGTATGACAGGAGCTGGGAATGGCTCTGAGCCATCCAGCAATGCCTCGTGTCCTTGCTGAGCAAGCAAGCGCAGAAGGTGTGGAGCATTTGTGCAGGCTCTTGGTAAGCGAAAATGCCAGCTCAGTAAACATCTTTTTATCACACAGGCAGAGCAGGAGCACATGCTGTGCACACATCCTTGGCGCTGACCCTAGAGCAAAACTCCCGGACTTCCACCCTCTCTCATGCTCAGGTCAGAGAGGAGGAGATGGGCCTGTCTCTGAAAACGATGCTGCTTCTCCAGCTTGCCAGGCAGGACTGCAAATGGCCTGTGAATGGGGGTCCCAGCTGACAGCCCCTCCTTCAGCAATGCCCTATGTTGGAACACCTGTCACCTGGCCTTCACCTCCAGCAGCTCCCAGCAGTGCTTTGGCACTAGCCATTCACCTCCCAGTTCCTGAGGAGCCACAGCATGCCAGCAGCCTCCTGGGAGAAACATTACTCCCGCTGCTGCTCCTTAGTGCCAGAGCAATAGGACGCTCTGGGGCCAGGAGATGGGCTAGATGTATATGGACTTTTTAGTCCCTCTCCTTCCAGTATTGAGGAAGGATGAAAAGAAGGAAAAAATAGCAAAATAAAGCAAACCTGACAACTCCAATTTCTACTTTAATGAATTAATGAAATGCATCCCAAGAGGTAATTAAGTGCTTTGAACAAAACATGTGTCACCTACGTAAATAAAAGAGAGCCCAGGGAGAAATCAAGCAACAGCAATTAAGGGAAAGAGGTAGATGGGTGATTACCAGGGAGTTTGGAAGAAGGAAAGGCCCTGCTCCCATTGTTCAGTAATCTTCCTGCCAGGGCCCAGGGCTGGTGCTGCCACTGTGCCATGGCAGAGGGGCAGTCCCAGCCATGTGCCCAGTGTGGAGGATTCTCAGTGCCTAGAGGCAATCCTAGAGTTTTCTCCTACCTTGAGGATGTCATTCTTCCCCCCTCACCCATCTGCCTCTGTGACCCACAAGAACTGTGACTATTTGCTCTCAAGTCTCTGCTGTGGACTTGCTTTCTTACTTCCTTGGTGTTCTCTTGGCAATTCAGAGAATCACAGAATCATAGGAGTTGGAAGGCACCTCTGGAGCTCCACCCAGACCCAAGCCCTTGTCAAGGTTTTATGATTTTTGGTTATCAGTATTTCACATCACAGCATTATGCAGAGTACTGGGAGCTAATGCTTTAGTTCCGGGTACCTGAAGAGAAGAAGAACTACGTTCCCCAAGAGCCTCTTCGAGTCCCCAGGAGCCTTTTCGGGTATTGTTATCATTCCTGCTCAGGGAAACAGATATAAGGACACGGGTCATCTGACTCGTCCTCTTTTTCGCCCCTGCTCGTCTTGTGATCGCTGCCGGACTGCTGCTGCTGCTCCCGACCGCTCGCAAGGCCTCAGTGATAGCGTAAGGCCGTTGGCTTTCGGACAATCTTTCTCTCAATCATTTTTGATTTATATTGTATTATAG
>PPHD01000772.1:0-24852 GCA_002909625.1 Bambusicola thoracicus
CCCAGGAAGAAGGATCTCTGTCTGGAGATCCTCCTGTTGGGAAACTTTGTGCAAGCCCAGGATATGGGTAAGAGCTTTATATCGCTTATACTTTGTAACAACATAATTTTCCTAATCTAATACTGTTTGCTTTAGTCATACAGTATACTATGTTCTGGTTTGGGGTTTTTTTTGTTTTTCTTTTTTTGTTGTTGTTAGGTGTGTGGGTTTTTTTGTTGTTTGTTTTGTTTTTTTGGGTTGTTTTTTTTTTTGGTAGCGTTTTTGTAGCATTCCTTTGGTTTTTATTTCTTCCTAAACAGAGCTATCAAGGAAGACTATGTGGAAAAAAGTTTTTTTTTTTTACTATTAGGAATTTTTAGATTTTTTTACTGTTAGTTGTAAAGCTAGTAGGAAGCAAAATGTTGAAAGACCAAAATGAAAATTAAAGTTGCTATAGATGAAACCCACCATTACTCCCAGGCTTCACATTATATAACAGTACTCATGAAAACAAAATTAAACAGAGCAGTAAAATAAATAATAAGCACACACTAAACTCTAGGGAAAATTTTACTCAACAATCGAGATATCCAGGAGCAACAGAGATTGAAATCCTGATGGAAAAGACCATTTACCTTAGCATGATCCTGACAATAAATCTTGCTATATTTGGCTAGAACAATACCCTCCTAGCAGCTGTATCTGTAAAGTCCTCAAATTCATCTTTTAGTTGTATTCAACATTCTGCCTTTCTTGGGTATGATCACATTTTTACCTTAACTCAAAAAGTTCTTGAATCATGAATATCATTCAAGATAGCTTATAATGTACATAATTCTACTGAAGCTCTTGAAATGTGGCAAACAAGAGGGTAGTCAGCTGTCCGTACAAAATTCTTCTTGCTTTCAGCCTTTATATTGCAATGTTTACAATGCAATACATTTCTTTTTAAATCAATGGGTAGTTACCTAGTTGTTAGAACAACTACAAATAATCTCTTAGACAATTCTGTGAAGTGATGAAACACACAAAAATAGTACTTTATACATTACTCGTGATACTTGTAGTTAAATACCTGGTGTCTGAAAGTGGTATGCCTAAGAGAATAAGAAAAATAAAGGTAGCACATGCGGTATATTTTTACTACAATCAATACTTCAAATTCTGATTATTTTTAGCATAGGCCTTTCCTGATCCAGAAATCATTTACGTATATCCAGTTGTTCTGAACAGTTTGTTCCTCTGTGAACATGGCAAACCTTACTCTAAGCCATGTAAATTTTTAGGATTTGTAGTATCCTTCGTCAAGGAGTATCACAGCTAAGGTCCCCAACTGCACAAGTAACTTCTCCCGTCTCTTTTGATGTTCCTTATTTCTAATGTTCAAAGAAACAGTGAACAACTCATGTCCTTTCAGCTTCTTCATGCTAGTCACAGTTTTATCAGTCTCTTTCATGTTGCTTCTCTCCCATTCTGTTTCCTTTCCTTTTTTTTCTTTCTAACAGCCTTTCCTTACAGTCTGTTCCCCTTCTCTGAATACTTTCCCTATCTATTCCATCATTCTTTGAGATTTCAGGTGTCAGTTGGATTTGCGTTAGCATAATTAAGCAAAGAAGATGAAGTCATCTGTGTAAAGCTCTGTAATAATAGTGTCCTCTGAAATGCATGAAAACCACCGCAATACAAAGATCTTCCAAAGAGCTGCAGTTGTGATATAGTAAACAAAACACCAAGCAAGTCTAGAACTCTACTTTCTTTTGATGTAATAAGCATCATTCTTTCAATTACAGGTATGTAGCACCCAATTTGTCCAAACAATCTGGAAACACCAATAAGAGTCAAAGAACCATTCTGTTCTGGAGTTTGATAAAGTGAATGCTTGAACTGTCTGAAAAAACTGTTTGGGTCATGTAAGAGAATTATAAAATCAACCTTCATAGAACTTCCACAGTAACCAATGCTATTTTTCATATCATACCATTAGCTTCTGGATGGTGAAACAAAACTGGACTCTGAGTGCAGTTGCTCTTTTTATAAGATGATAGCTTGAGTATGTTTCATCTTGTGTCAATATGTTCCAGGAACCCATAGGCACAACTGCTTTGATTTGCCTGCCACTTAAAACACAAGAAAAACCTTGCTTATAGGACAGTTAGGTTTTCCAGACTGTTTAATATTACTACTGCTCCTTTCTACTACCTGCATACCTCAAAGTATTAATCATGTGGGAGTAAATAATGGCACAGAAGCTACTAAAAATTTTCCTGAGGCCTCAGCTTGCAAATATAAGCAAAAGACAGGAGCTCAGAGTACAGAGAGGAGAAACTTAATAAAATTAAGAAGAATTTTACAAGTTTGGAATCAGGGATCCAGAGTCAAGATAGAAGAAAATGGAGAAAAAAAAGAAGATACTTAAGATGACAGATTGCCCCTATTTCTGGCAAAGGTGGAAACTTGGGTGTGATTCTTGGCATGCTTAGAGGATGAAAAGAATTACTGAAATGAAGAGTTGGTAGGGTGCACTCAGGGAGCACTGAGTTGTGAACACAGAAGAATAAAAGTGAGCCTGGGCAGGTTTGGTCACCCAGGCTACAGGATCAGTTTGCAATTCCTGTACCATAGCTGTCTGCTGAAGTTCTGATAGGCTGTCCCAGTACCTTTAGAAACAAATATGTACAAGAGGTAAAATACTTTGGGAAGGATACAAGATGATGCACAGCCCAACACAGTCTTCATGCTGAGACCTCCACCTTCTCCCTGTCATTACTGTCTCTTCTTCACAACACTTGGAACAAAGTGAAAACTATACAAATTACAAGATAATTTTAGATTAAATGCTCCAACTTATTTAATAAGGTGGTGTATGTTGCAAGGGAGCTTGTTTTTACTCATACAAATTAACGTTCCTTGTCAGAAGCAGTGGGAAGATGACAGAGAAAGATAGTAGTGTGCCTTCACTATGGATGCCTAGTTTTGCTGCAATGCCCAGTTTCTCAGTACCTACTGTATCTGAGTCATCAAAGAGCACAGAAGACTGCAGTCCATACCAACTTCCTTATGAAATACACCTGATAACTTTATATGTTAAGGAACAATTATGCACTTTAAGGAATGAGTCTGATTGCCTTGCTGCAGAAGCCACACAGCAGATGGAACTTCACCACATCATTATTTGGCTTTGGCCAAGTTCGCATTTAGCTAGTCACTTGTCTGTGTACATAACAGTTACTTCCTGAAGTATTTGAGATGTAAATTATTGTAGAGTAGCCTTCTCCTGCACTCTAAAAAATGACCTCATATTTTGATCCTGGAAGTTTTAGATCTGTGGAAGAATATAAGAAACTGAAGTCACTATTGTAGCAGAAATGCAAGTCACAGCTTGAAACAGTGGTTGAGGACCAAGTGGGAAGGCAGAACCAAGCCAGGGGAACTCAGGTGTATGCAATGCACCTGGGTGACCAGAAGGGGTGGAGTCAGGATAGACCCCTTCCCAGAACTCATTTAAGGGTGGACAGTGGAGGTGAGGGTATCCTGCTGGAGATTCCTGTGTGCTTGAAGCCTTTCAAAGGTAAGCAGGTGCTTTGCTTTGTTTCTGTGCTTACAGTTGTATTTGAGCAAGTCCTCGCTTGCTGCAGCCTAGGACTACTCTGCTGTCATTACTGCACTTTCTGTCGTGTTACAGCATTACATGCTACGAATATGAAAGAACCATTTTCATGTTACCTAGAGTAATTAGTCTTCAGTCCTTAAAAGTTGAAGAACTGCCTTTTAAATTAAAGGCAAAAATACTCTGTGTAATTCAAAGTATTGCGGAAAAGCAGCTGAATATCTTGAACTTCTCAATTCCATACAGCTGGGCAGTATGGACAGTAGTACTGCACTGCCAGCTGGCTTTATTGAGTTATGATATGTGGTTAAGGATGTTCACACAATATATTAAACAAAGTTGGTATGAACAACTCAAGCAGTTTTCCAAGCACTGCTTTTAGTGGCCTAAAAAGGATGTTTATAGCCTAACATCAGTTGCATATATGATACTAGCTTATAAAAGGTATTGAAGAGCTTATTATAGCTAGGGAGAATTTAATCATTAGGAAAGTATTTAAAGTCATTAAAGAGAACATATGTGTCTTGGAAAACTTGATATGTAGAACTCAAGTGAAGAGAGGGGGAGAAACAACAATATTTTACTCATTAAATAATTCCTCTGATGTCTTCTTCTGAACTGTGCATGGACAGAGAGCAGTTCACGGAAAACACATTTGCATCAGATTCCAGGAATTGGATTCTTTTAGTATTCTTTGGTGGAAAATGAAGGCTTGGCTGCTTACCAGATTATTTGCTGTATGATAAATGTAAAAGTTTTACTAGCTCTGATGGGTTGTGGACAATCATTCCTGAGAAATTTGATCATCACTGAGACTATTGCAAAAATTGAAGTGATGCTACTAGTTAAGTAAATTGTGTAACTGATATATCAGTATATGAGAAGACAACATTCAGCATACTTTTCTTAATAGTGGATAACAATTTTGCTTACATGTCTCCACAGTTGTCAAGGTTTCTTAGAAATAACATGACAGTGACGTGTTTTTTAGGAGATTAGTTGCCTTTCAAGCTGAGCTTTCATTTACTGTACTCAAAGTAGGCTAAACTGGCAGAATCTTTATAGTCAACACAATTTCCAAATTTTATTTCTGTTTTGCAAGTGGCTTATACCTCCTTATTTTAGTGCTAAGGAAAGTTATGTTGTTTTAGCTTTATTATTTCCAGGTTTAATACTGCTGAGTGGTACCAGGATTTCCATATCTCCGTGCCATGCTACATAAATCTGGGCTGTCCATTCAAGAATCAGAATAATTTAATTCTCATTTCATGCTAATTTCTGTCAATATGCTCTCCTAGACACTGTTGTTGTTCAATTCTAGCAATGCAGTCAGTATGTGAGTTGCACTTTGAATCTTTGTTAAGAATTCTTTAGAAAGTGGAGGGGCATATACTGAGAATTGTTTCTATCAGTGGGACCATTAAAAGACTTTGTTTCTTAGCTACCTACTTGGACAAAATTGGGAAGTATTTTAGACCTCTCACATATGTCTCACCCTGAAAAAAAAAAAAAAAAAAAAAGACTGAAATGGAAGTTATTGAGGAAGTAGAGGGAATGACTGGTTTTCTGACAGACACGCAGACAGAAAACATAAGTTAATAAGACATTTCCGTAGGAAAATTCCAGGCTCTTTATCTCTTACTGAGTGAGTCACTTTTTCAGAAGAATGTTTGTGTTTTCTCTGTAAGCATTTAGGCTCTTTTATCCTCGTATCTCTCCTGCAAAGATTTACTGTCACAGTGAGTTCAGTGGAAATTCATAGAGGAAAGAGGCACCCTAGGAGAGAGTGTTTTGTAGAGGAGACTGCATGTCTTCAGAGGAATGTTTTGCAAGATGCTCACTGATCCTAGAAACACACACAGTGACCAACTCCTCTATGTCATGATAGTAAAGAATGCAAGATCACCACACAGAAGTCAGTGAGGTGTTTTACTTGCTTGTTTATTTTAAGAAGCTTGCATAGATAGATCCTTGATTCAACAAGAGTTCAAGTAGGCTTTAAATGCCTTACTCTGGATCTTAGCATGTTTTAGAGGAAAAATTCCTAGACCAGTTAAATCCAATATACATACACACATCTTCTATAATTCATGCAATTCAATTTTTCCAGTTTCTTCACTACACCTCAAATGAATTCTACTACCCCCAGTGTTTCTAACACAGTTTTAGTCAAGCCAAAGAAGGTAGAAGTATGTCTGGCATCCATGTGGCTTGGATTATCATCTTATGGCAGCATAGCTGACATAACTAAATTAATTTGACTTAAGAAATCAGAGAAGTCTTGAACTGTTGTCTTGTAGATGACAAACCAGTGCCTTATCAGCTAAGCTACTCGGATCCAGTCCACAGCACTCTTAAGTGCGATTTCATCTAAGTAATGTGTTGCTGAGTCTAATGTCAAATGAATTCATCACTTTACAACCTTCACTAATTAAAGGAATAGATGCGTATGAGCAATCATTGAAAAAGCTGTAGTATGTTAATGCTCAGCATTTTTCTAGAAATTTGAAAGTGATTTTATCAGGCCTTTGAGCTGAAACAATTAATTTTTTTTGCAATCTATCTGAAGATAGAGGAATAGACTCTAGTATTCTTCCTTGAGGAAATAAATAGGTCAATGCTGAAATCTATCCATTCATTCCACTGGTTTTATTAGAGAAATAGTATCCAAATCATACTAATTTAATCCTGCATAAAACTTTAGTATTTCCTATTAGTTGGCCACAGTCCAATTTATACTTAAAGTCACTTTAAATTGTCTAACCAAGTAGATTTGAAATGTGGGTACGCAATCTATGCTATGAATATTTGAGTATTTATTTGACATCTAACCTGTTCTTCTTCATGTATATTTGCTTAGGGAAACAAAGGACTTGTTTGAACAGTGTTGTTTGAAACCATAACCTTTGAAACTTTCTCTTTTGGATTTTTAATGGCTTGTATCACTTGAGGTTGCCAATGGTGTGCTTTTAAGTGCTGCACAAATGCAGTACGCTGCCTCAACAGCTGACCTCTGGTCAATGGGGCAAAGTGTTCAGATGCTATAGGTCAAAACTTCATTTAGTATCAGAAATAGGTGTTTTCAGGTCAAAGAAATCTTTATTAACATGTAAACCACTCTTTAGTAAGTGTTGCATCTTCTGCAGGCCAAATCCTTAACTTCTTTGACATTTAAAGTTGCATTTTCCAAACAGCAGATATCCTATATCCTACTGTAGTTTTTTCTAGTCTGTCACCTTTCACAATGTGAAATATGTTCCCAATTGACTTGAAGTCATTTAGCATAAGGTATGAGAAGTTAATGCTTCTAGCTCTCTGAGAGTCTTAGTTATGGTTTAGTCCCACTAGTATAGGATGGATCTTACTCCCATAACAGTTTGAAGCATGGCAGACATATCAAGCACTCTAACATCTCTGCATGAAAAATAACCTAGTGCATTCTAGTTTAAAAAGGAAAATGTAAACAACAGTAGCAGAAGCTCCTTATCCAAACCCAAACAAAATTAGAGATTCTTGAAATGCCAAAATTTTTTTGGACATTCCATTGCATAGAGATAAAGAAAACTTTTTTGGGTTTTTTAATTTAGCAAGCTAATCAGAATTTGTTTTTTAATTTTCAGCAATACTACCAATGACTGAGAATTTGAAAGCCAATTCAGAAATACTGGATCTTACCTGATATCAGATGAACATTACATGCATATATTACAGTGACTATTGAAGACTTTTTCATTCAAAGGTAATGAGAATCAAGGCTTTTTTTTGCCTATGTAAATTGGAAGTCTAGACTTTATATATAAAGAATAATTTAAGCCAGGTATTTAGTCACATACAAGACAGTGATTTAAATAATTAGTTTCTGTGAATGTAATCCATTGCTTTTCTCTTGCTCATGATTTTTATTTTCATTTGATTTTTGAATTCTTAGTCATATTCCCATTTCCTTGCACAGAAAGGGTTTGCTGAACAGATTATATCTCCCATTGGAGTTCAACACATCTTTAATTACTGCCAGATCTTGAAATATTTTCAGAAGATTCCCAGCAGAAAGATCAAGAATCATTTCCATCCCAGTTCTCCAAAGGAAACTTTGAGCAGACACTCTCACCAGTAGTAACATTGACACATTAACTTTCTTCAGCCACCTCGCTCAGACTACTTAGTCTGGCTCCACCATGGCTGGAAGCCTTAATCAGATATCATACTAACGAAAGCTATGTCAGTAATGATGTCAGATGAATGGTGGTCACATGGCAACAGTCTCATTTGAAGCAAACAGTGCCACGCTTGTTTTTAGGCTACTTTATGACTCGGCTGAAAAATGACTGTTCACAACGAAACACCACTAAAGTATGAGCTGTTACTGTAGGATTTTAGCACATCTACTATTTTCTTAACATTCTTTTAATATACCTAGCTGGACAAACAGCGTAAATATCATTAGACTACAAATATTATCAAGCTCATCAATCAGCATGTAAGTTAAGCAGATGAAAGCCTGGCAATCCTTTCTGGCATTTCAAATCCTCAATAAAATACACTTTCCACCATTCTATAAAGGAGAAAATATTTTAGTTTTGCACTCTAAATTGGTTTATACCAGATTTACACATTTGTAGAATAGGGGAACTTAGTCACCTCTTCTGAAAATGTATTTTTCCTGTCCGTGATGGGGATGGCAGGGGGCTGCACAGATGCTCAGAGAGCAGGATAACTAAGCTGAACACAGGAGAGGCAGATGCTTTCTGGCTCCATTCATACTACAACAAAACAGAAGCCTCAATCTCCTGGCATTTTGTTTAAACTCTTGCTCCTTCTCTGGCTTCTGAGGTCTCTTCCTACTTTCAGTATACAGTTAGCAACATTTTTACTCCCAGTATACAGATTGCAGACAAGAATGATTCTTTCACTGCAAAATGCAGAAGAGACCATCCATTTCTCAGGGATCCTGATGCAACTGGGAAGTAGGCAGTGACAACTGAGAGCACAACTTCCCTGAAAATCAGAAACCATATGACTGGCCATTCATCCATACTTAGAAAAGGCAAATATCAAAGCTAGCTACCAGAGATTAATGGAATGGGGGAAATTTGCAAATTGCCACGTATTGAGGCAGGCAGCTACATTTTCCTATGGCTGTTACTCTGACTGCAATCTCACGATCCATTTAGGATAATGGGCTGCCACTGATGTTGAAAAGTAAAGTCCCCAGGTCCCTGCTGACTGCTCTTCCCCTGGCTCCATTACTTGTCTGCAGCAAGTAGTGTGGAAGGGTGCAGGAGAAACTGGCATAGGTTTTGCATAGATGCTTGTGTGTGACCAGAGGGTATGGGTGCCAGCATGACAGGCAGAAAAGTAGTAGTAGAAGTGCCTGAGAAGTAGGGAGAGCAGGACTGCATCTCTCACTGGCATCACTGGTTTACATGTTTTAAATTTGTCATGAAGCTGTGGTATTGGCTTGTAGTGAGAGCCTGAAATCCAGATGGGAGTCACAGATCTCTCTGCTTGGTCTGTAGCGTCTCTTCTATTTAAACTTACTGATCAGGAAGGTGGTTAAAAATTGTGTTTATCCAACTGGAGAGCAGGAATCATGACAAAGATAACAAAGAGAAGCTAACAAACCCCAGAATTTAAAACATACAGTGATCAGGAAAAAAAAACCACACAAATATTTCAGTAAATCTGTATTAAAGATGAATCTGTGGAAATCAAGAACCCTTGAACACAAGAAAAAAACGTTTAGATACTTGTGAGAGTTATTTGGTTATTCCTAACTGCTAGCATGAGAACATGAACTAGGAATATCTGCTATAGAATATTTTACTCATAAGGTAAAATTAACAGAGTTTCAACTAGTTCATAACCCTGGAGCTGTGCTGTCATAGTCTTTAGATTAACACAAGTCTGAAAAAGCTACCTTAATGCAAGTTCCAATAAACTACAATAGATTCTGGACACAAATTGTATATTATTCATACAGTCAAGGCTTAAGCGCTGCTGTTATTTTCTGTTCCCTTCTGGCACCACTTAACAAGTTTCAAATGAATGAATTCACTATTCACAGATACATACTGGAAAAGAATGCAGACTCCCTGAATTGAAAAATAGCATGCATGCTTCTCTTACCTTTCTCTCAGCTCCTCTTAAATATACCAACTCCTCAGGAAAATGCACTGATTTCATTTTTCTGACACAGATTTGCTGTATTTTTGCCAGGCATTTCTTTTTCACTTACATTTTACCTGCTTTTTAAAGATCATGTGAGCCTTTCTAAAACCAGAAATGACCAGTCTTTTGAAATGTAGAAGGTACTTCAGTGAGATGTGTTGGGACTACTGATCATAATAGTATCTCAAGGCACAAGATGGCCCATGGCCCAACAAAATAGGAGTCCAAAATAACTTTTGTACTGACTTTTCTGCGGGGGGAGGTTGAGAAAACTGTAGAAATCAGGATGAAAGATGAACTAGCAGAAAGATACAAGTGATATCCTACTTAGAAGACTTCAAAGAAGTCCCAAGAAGAGCTGATGATGTAACTATCATCTGAAAACAGACCAAGGCAGTTAAAACATCCAAACCATATGAGCTTTGAAAGGTTGTGATCCTGTGTAAGAGAAGGAAGATGACTTACAACTCTATCGAGGTTTGTTTCCTGCTTATGCTCAGAGATGCCTACAGTCAACAGAACCCCAAAGACTTTCTGTTCGAAGCTATATCATCAGCATCTTCTCCTAAATAAAATGTTTGTTATCAGTTTTGGATCTTAAATCCAATACTTGGTTGTATCTGGCAGTGTTAATGGAATGAGCTGCACTGGACAATAAAAAAAAGGCTAGAGTAACCACATAAGGAGCCAGGCAGGATAACCACATCAGGGCATGCCAAAGGTTTAAACTAGTACAGCAGACAGTGGCAGATCTCTAGTAAAGCGCGTAAGAACAAACATGCACATGATAATGTCTCCCTAGAATATTTTTCCATCTTGCATTAAAAAGATTTCTGTACTAAGTAGATACAAGATGGCAGATCTTCAGTGCATTAATGCAGATGGCAGTAAAAAAGGCTACCATGAATGTGTCTTATATTATCTGCCTAGATATATTTTGTATACCCCACTTGCACTTTCATAAGCACTATTGCTAATGAAGGTTAGCAGAATTATATGCTGTGTATATAGAGACATTTGTTTCTTTTTTTTTAAGAATATAACGGGCTT
Source organism: Bambusicola thoracicus (assembly GCA_002909625.1). Lineage (NCBI taxonomy): Eukaryota > Metazoa > Chordata > Aves > Galliformes > Phasianidae > Bambusicola > Bambusicola thoracicus. Next base: position 10,805 of record PPHD01000772.1, read on the forward strand.
GAAATTTACTGTATGCTTATACAGTAAATATAGAACAGTTAAAAATACATAGAGTATTACTGATTAACATGAGCATTATTATACACATGTTTTACGTGATCATTGGCTGTTCCCCTCGACCAGTACACCAAATAAAAATTGTCTTTTAATGGAAGAATACTGTACAGAGACCAAAATAGAAACTGCTAAAACAAACAAGATAATTATCTAAATTTTATAATATCAGTCATAAAACGTCTGCCTTTTCCCTTTATGAGGTTCATAGATTAAATTTAGGGCAGATGTTTTGTGTAATTTACTCAGAAAACAGGAAAATTATTTAAAAAAAAAACTCATAAAGCCTACAAAAACACAAATGAAACTAATCTAAAACATATGCAGTCTACAGGTTTCAAGGAAAAGTTCGCTATTTCTAAAGCTACGGATGGGGATGCTTAAGCGATAAAACTATCTCTATCACACATTTTGTATTATCAGATATTCTGAACTGCTTTGGACAAGCAGAGGCCCCTCTAAATTTAGGGTGCATGAGGTAGCTCTGGCTGCTTTCCCAAAGACAAACTAGGAGAAATGCAAACCCTGCTCCTCAGTGCACTGAAGCCAGTCTGCTATCTGTGATAATAGAGAAGTACATGCTGCAGCATGAACATTGTGGAAAAATACTGCTTAGCAGTATCACGTTACCTATCTGTACACTGTAAAAGTGGGAATAAGAGCAGGTGCAATGCCTTTAGTACTCCAAAGAGAAACAACATCCTTGCTGTGAAGAGAGCCTGAAATCAGCTTCTCTTTAAATAAATTATCTATGACCAGGCAAACCAAGAGATTTAGAGATCATCTTTGTAGACATTTTGAAAGATGTTATTTTCGCTTCAATATGAAACACAAACACACTGAAGCCTCAAAAACTGTTATGACAAAAAGTTTGCAATTTTCAGGACAATTCTGCTAAAGAAGCTCAGGAAAAAAAAATATATGTACTACATGCCTGTGTGTTTTTACATCCAATTTTTGGAGTGTGAGACTTGTCATACAGAAAGCAACAAAAGTGTATCTTTCCAGTCAGTAATGAGAAAGGTGTTGCTCCCTGTAGTGCTGGTTAATACACTGGATGAGAGCAGGAAAAGGAACTGCACCACTAGATTTAACTGAAGGCCTCCCTGATGTCCCCATAAATAAATTAGCAAACAGACCAAAAAAACCAAATGTATTCAATTTAAATTATCAGAAATTGTGAAAATACAGAATCCATGTATCCGTTACTTTTCACTAATATAAGAACAAAAAGAACCAAACCAGTAAAAGCTTTTACACATGTACAAAATGTGCGAATAAGGCCTAGACATCAACAAATCTAGCCTACTGTATTGGTAGGGTTTTAATGTCACAAGAGAAGGAATAAATATTCTAAGCTAAAATTCATGCTCAAAAAATACCCAAAACAACAGGAAAAAATCAACTTCTTGATCCTCAGAACCCAGAGAGATGTGGTACCTCCCTTTTTCCAGCCTAAATCCAAGCCTGTCTCAAGAGCAGATCAGTTGAAGAACAAATCCCTATGGTGCCAGGTCTGAATAATTTCTGTGTAGCACAGCTTTCCTTTCTAAGAGTTTACCCCTTTACACACTGTTCCTGCTGGCAACACATCACAGCCTGTTTTTGTGCATGCGATAAAGAGGATTTGGCATTGTAAATGCATACTGTGTGAGAGATACTGAATGAAAGTAGCAAAGGAATGGATGAAAGCTTCTAAGTGTTGCCTAGCCATCCTGTGTTTCAACTGAGAAAGACCAGTCACCCACAGACAGAACAGCAAACAAGCCCATCTCAGAATCAAGGTAGTAGAAATTAACTCAGTGAACTAATACGCGCTTTTTGATGCCCTTTTATAGAGCAGTTCCTTTGAAGGCAAATCTTCACACAGCAAATATTAAAGAAAATGTTTTCAAACATGTCAGCATAATAAAAACTGTGGGACAAGTCCTCCTGCAGAACACATTAGGTTACAACAATGCAGGGAGAAAAGTGTAAACAGTTTATGATGAGTAGTGTTAAAGCAGTGCAAGACAAACGAACCCAAATACCTGATCTGAGGTAGAAGAAACAGCAAGTTCACTTTGATGAGGCTAAAACACATGATCTCAGATAGATATGGCTAGAGCTTCAAAAAAAGCTTCAAAAATAGTTTGCCTAATTCACATGTCACTTCTTCCACAGGCCATAAATAAGGTTCAAAGAGTAATAAAACCAGGCAGCAGACATCAAATGCATGCGATCGTAGAGTAGCCCTAGTAAAAGTGCATCGCCACTCTTCCGCCACACTGAAAAATTAGCAAATACTTTGTTCATACCCAAGTATGCATACACGTACGCACTTCTGAACATTTATATAGTGTATTAGGTACTGCATCTGCAGGCATTAAATAAAGTTTTGTAAACATTTTCATTTCACAATTGTTAGTGGTAAAGGGAATGTTTGTGGTACATGGTCACTATGCAAACAGAGTGAAAATACTTTTATGGTGAATATAAACAGTTTTATAGAGTATCAGAGAGCAAGAGGAAGCTGCAAATATAGAGCACCAGCAGCTGTTCTGGGGCAAGGCAGCCGCTCTGGATCCAGCTATCAACAAACTATACTTGGGCAAAAAAGCGGGTGTGGGGATGTGTAATGGAATACAACTTAAAAAATAGCTAAACTCATAAATGGATGGGAAAGATTGTTTATCTTTATTTATTTATTTATTTTTATAGAAATTGGCTATGTGCCTCAGAAATGTTCCTGGATAATCACTTGAACAAAATGCTGAATTTATTTTGGTGTTATTGACGCTTTCTCAATCCACTTTCCATGAATGTTCAGATTGCTGGTAGGAAAGCTTGGAAAAAAAAGAGAACCTAAAAGTTATACAAGAATATATGATGTTTCCAGATTACACATGTACTATAAGATCCAAATTCTAAGGGACACATTCATTTCTCCAACTAATAAATAATGAAACTACCAGGAAACTGTGCATTCAGACAAATTTATTTATGAGCACCAAGGTTATGTTTGAAGAAATGTATTCAGTAAATACCTGGGAAAAGAAATATTTTGGAGAGCAGCCGTGGTGGTTTGTGGAAAATTTATCAATAAATAAAAAAAAAATCAGAAATATTCATAAAATTTCTTACTAAGCTGTAGTCAAATTAGGTTCTTATGTTGGTGCGAGGGCTGCCCTCTCACGTACATGGTCCCTTCCTGGAGCTTATTAGAGTGTTATTTCATTGCCAACAGTGTATTTTTCTGACAACTAATGATTACATCTTGTTTTCATCCTCAGAAACATAATCAGGTGCAAGTAGGGTCACCAATATCTTTGTGGATGTCTGGTTAATCAGCCTTCACTCTGGGTGTCTCACAATGCCTGTGTGCCTCTGCTCAGAGCAGAACTACGGCTTGCTTCAAGCCCCGGGCTCCTCAGCCTCTGCTCACCAATGGGTTTCCATAAATGCTTCTGTTTTAACTATCAGTAGATTTCTTTCTGTGACAAACAGAAATAAATGCGTTATATGTTCTCCAGACATTTATTGTGGAAGACAAACAGCAGTATCAGTGCTCCTCTACAAGTATCATAATAAAACTATACTAACTGGAAAGAAAATTGATTTTTAACCTCAGCTAAGCTGAAGAGAATGGGTACAAGAGTGACTTTTGAGTGACTATGTGCAGTGTACCTACACATAGATGAGTTCAGTTAGCCCTTTTGGGTAGGTTCAAAGAAGAGGTGCAACTCTCTCAGACCAGCGTGTGTCCCAAGAACAGCAGACCCAGAGCATCCCTCAGTAGGACTGAAAGAAAAATATGCCTTTGATCCACCCTTATTGCCAAACTGTGTGAGCTGAAACTTTCATCAAGCTTGCAATCCACCTTAGTTTTTTACAAGACAGAGAGAGACTGATGGATCAGACTGATGTCTGCATCCACTTGTGCAGCAAAACTGTCTTTATCTTTTTAATTTATTTGTGCTGTTGGTTATTCTATTCATGATTTGAATACAAAGCACTTGTGATAAACTATTTCAGTGTGTGAAATGCCTTTTGGGGGTTCCTTGGACATGGTTTCCAGAAGAACCCAACTTTCATGACCATGATCAGTAAAAGAAACAGAAATAGTACCTTCCACCATTAGTGCCTGTGAAACATGTGTAACAGATGATCAGCACACTCCATGGCTGACATGTCTGGATAGCAGCCAAATTTCTGTCAAACTTCACACGGTTATCCTTGGCCTACCAGCTTGGCAATACTGAACTCAAACATTTTGGGATGTTTCCTGTCATGTTCCAGTCTGGAGAGTGGTTGCCCACCACTCCCTTTCTTTTGCATTAAGAAGAATAGATTGGATGTGAGCATCATTAACGATATTGAAGAGACTTCAGACTGGGCTTCTGTGAATAAACCATTAACTACCGTCTTCCTGCCAATCACCAATTTCTCAGTAATCAACAGTACTTGAAAACAGGTATGGAGTAACCCCAACCACAGAATTACAAAACAGTAATCCTGCACTGAATCAGCACGTTCAAGTACCATACTTGCTAACTGTCTTACTCTCTTGTTTAAAGGAATATAACTATCAATAATGCTTCATTCAGTATGTGTGTATATAATAATGTATACGAGGCCATTATTATAGTGTTCACTGTGGAAATAATGCAGTCATACAAAAGACACATTGCTCAAAATAAAACCTAAGATAAATAAAGGAAGCTGTAAAATGCTCTGCTGGGCCCACTGCTGGACCTATTTAAAGTCAATGGCAGAGTTCCCACTGACCTCAAGCAGGAACTAGCTTCTTTTTTTCTCGCTAGTTTTGTTTAGGAATAATATAATGACAGACTGGAAAGGTAGGATGAAATATTTGGGGAAAGAGGCAAAAACTGGGATAAAGGAAAAAGAGATAGAAGTCTATGAGGGATACAAGAGAAATGTATTTTTAACATTTTACGTGGGATGTAACAAAATTTGCTTAGGGCTTTTTATTTCAGATTTTTCATGTTCTGGTTGTGTTAGAATACTTCTAGTATTTCAGTGCTTACATTTTACTCCCAGTTCTTTCCACTCTCTTCTCTGTGAGCACTTCTATTGGCCTCCAAAGGCACGCATTTCTTCTCAGAGCAAAAAATGTGTTTGCTATTAAATATAATGTGTAAAATCTTACAATGCTTTCAGAAAAATAACGCTCACCTCCAAAATGAGGAGAAAATGGTACATAATCATGCATATAATTCACAACATTTATTTCCCCAGTAATTAATGTTGTCAGATTTTTCCTTTGCTGGCTAGTCATAACTGAGGCGCGCAGAACTAAAGGGCAAACTCACCACTGACATAAATGGCAGCCACAGCCGCGCCGCCAGAGCCATCTCCAATTAAGCCAACCATTACATTTGCTTCAAAGTATGTAATACCTTTTAAAAGATAGACACAAGCCTAGGAAACAGTGAGCACTTCTACTAACGCTGCTTCGTGCTCATCCCCTACCCTTGCCCATAGCCACTGGGTTTGCAATGAGAGCGGCTGGATCGCGTGTCCTATTTACCCTCGCAGTTAACGGAGTGAGGCTGGGCAAGGGAAACCAAAGAGCCTGCTGCACTTAAAGAGCTAAGGGGAGGTGATAACAGCCTCCACTCCGTTAAGGCTGGCTGCCCAGCTTTACTGAAAATGTAGTGATAGATAAAACATAAATCAACATCCTTATCATCCTGGCTTCCTTGCCTGCCAAATGGGGGTTTCATTTATCAGCGACCCGCGGGCCCACTGGCGGCCTTTACACTTACAGCTGGTCAGTGGGGCGGGCCTGGGTAGGAGCTAAATGGCTGCTCTAAAAGGCGCTGGTGTAAACAACACAGTGAAGGGCTTCCTTGAACTGCTTGTTACCTGAGTGCGATCCATCTCCCTCATGCACTGCCCCAAGAGGGGCAGCGTCGCCTGCATCTGGGAAAGAAAACAAACAAAAAGCACCCTGCACGGCCAGGCTAGAGAGCACCAAAAGTCCCCAGAAAGGCTGGGTTGTAAGGGGAGGGCTCAGGAGGCGGAAAAAGGCCTCAAAAAGAAAGAGCCTCTGTGAGCAGTGGCAGTGCACCCACAGGTTTCAGCACGTTTGCTCCAGTGTCACACAGGGCCTATTGCAGAAATTGTGAGGTCACATTTTCCAAGGGCTCCAATGTCACCAAAGCCTCTAGAGAAGACCACATAGAGAGGGGGTTGGTCTTAAACTGCAAGCCAGCAGTCCACGTTAAGAGTGGGTTGTACAACATGTAGGGATTTCAGAAGCATTTGTCCCAGTTCGTGACATCATGGGTAGATTTGTGCATTAATCTCAGCTCAGAAAATAGGAACCAATTAAATCAGGCCATGGTGATGGGGAGGGTGGGAATCCAGATAGCGGAGCGCTCCAGTTTTCATAGCTATGGGTAAGCACTGACATCATCTCCTTCTTACAAACACTTAGCGAAGATGAAATTAGTCTTTGGATCTCAGTTTATTTCTGCACTGAGATCTACTGTAGCAGATAACTTCCCAAGAATTTGAAGTGAGGCAACTGTGGCACTTTATGTCACTATCAAAAAGTGTCGAATGCAGGTGGGTTTGACAGATACTAGCTGAAGAGTTGTTTATCATGTTAACTAAATGTGAATTAATTCTAAAATTATTTTTTTTCTTTCCTGTCACAGTAGCATTTGGTTGTAGAAAGATGGAAGTAAAGCTTTATTTCATTTAGAAAGCAAATTACTCTGTATCTTCTTGGGTTTAGGAAGCCCCAGCTTCTGGTAACAGCTCCATGGATAAGCTATTCAGAATAGAGGCAAATTGTAAGGAGAAAGTGAAGACACTGTGTCACTGCCTATGTCACTGCCATGCAAGAAAATGAAGCACGGTATTATATACTATATATCTAGGCCAAACCTTCTTACAGAAGAAAAATATATACTTTATAATGAGATTTTTGCTTGATAACTCTTTTTGCAAAGAAAATTTTTCTACATTTCTTCAAATATATGAAATTTAAAGAAAGAAATCTACTCCTTGTGACAGGATCAGACTTGCACATTCATAATAAATTAGATAGGGCTCTTCTCTGTGTATTTGCAGTAGACAAACTTGCTACAGATGAAATTACTAGAACCAAGACAGCAAGGGCAAAAGCATCCTATCAGAACATTTGCTTACAGTGTTTTGGCAAGGTTACCCAAGGTTACCCAAGCAACAGGAATATACTTAAACCAGTATTTAGCTAAAGCACAAAACTTCGTCAGCTCAGAGTGAACATAAAAGAATTAGTTAGTCCCTAAGAAGTCTGTCAGAAGAGTGTGTTTTAATTTAGAGCTACAAGGAGCTGAACAAAGCTTTCCCTGAAGGAGCAGATAGCAAGAGAGTGGGCTCCAGAAAGGATAGAGGTGACAGCAAAGCTCTTCCACTCTCAGTGTGCTCCAGGCAGAGGCATGACAGGAAAACTACTGTCCTGTCCTACAAAGCCAGGAAAACTAGGAGGCAGAATTAGAGATGCAGCAGGTTTATAAGAGCTGGAAAGATGAGCGAGGGCAGGAAATAGCATGGGAAGGACTGGCAGGATCCAATGATGAAGCCAAAAAAGAGACAGAGCCAGGGTGTGTGAAAGGAAGAGTACCAGAAGCAAGCAAGTAGAGAACAGCAGACATTCATCATAGGGATGTTGAGGAACAGAAGTATTGTAAATGTTGGTGAATATTCTACTTCAGTCCAAAGTTTCCAAACTTCCTGTGCTATAATCTGTGAAATACACTTACAAAATGACTAGCTTTCCAGTAGCTGCTCAAAATAGCCTAAAAGGCAAATAACCTGCTGTTAGAGCTACCAGTATGGCCAAATTCTCTTTAGTTCAAATAAAGCACAAACTAGGCATCAAGGACAAACTTTATGATCTATTTTAGTCTAACACTTTTACATATGTTGGGGTTGTTTGGGTTGTTTGCTTTTAATTAAAATGCACAAGAAGTGGAATTGTATTTCAGAAGTTACTTCCCAGTGCTGTGAATCTCTAGCATGCAGATTGTCCAAGTAACTTTCATTTCTCTCCAACCAATATGTTTCATGAGAGCAGGCCCTTTTTTTTTTTTTTTTTTTATGAGCGCAGCATGCATATTCTTGTTCTTCGCTGTCAAAAATGCACAGCCAGTGGTGGTAACTATGCTGAAAAATAGCTTTCCATAGCTGAGAATTTGCTCTATTGACGATGTTATTGCACTCTTTGTATCTGGTGTAGTTTTGATGGAAATAAATAGGCATTTATTTTGGAGTCACCTATGTTTATGCGGCCCAAGACAATTCCTGTTCACTAAATGCAGCCCANCCCTTTCATGTGCTAGGTGCTATGGGTCACACATTTTGGAAGAGACTGTGGTGCTGCGCTGTCACAGAGGATGCATTCCCTAGTGGAGTCCCTCCTGAGTACACGGTCTGCTGCAGACTATGTCTGCCTAAGCACTATTAAAGATGGCCTGCTAGGCTGCAATGCAGATCACAGTTTGGAAATTACTGGGTCATGAAATAAACAATATAATCTTTTAATTCATATTGCCAAACATGTGAAGGAGAGCTCTTTTTGGAGGACTGTCAGGTCTGAGTAAGAGAGAGACTTGTCTATAGGATTTCCGCAGAAGCTGAGAGAAATCACAGTGAACTGTGAAGAATAAAATGTGTTCTTACAAATCACCACAAACTGACAAATCAGAGAGAACGGTATATTTTTCACAGTCCCTGTAAAATTCACCCAGTTTTTAACATCAGATCTCTCAAATTTTCCATTGTTAAAACCTTCATTTGGGACTGAAATGTACATCCATGCAGGGTAAGCAGCGCTATAAACTGAGGTTCAATCTCTTGTATGGAAATATTTGCCTGAATGTGTCACAGCCATGACCAGTAGTAAGTTAACACTTATTGTGTGGGTAAGTGTGAGAAATTAACACCAAATAACTTAATATAATGGGTTTGAGCTTTCATATTTGAACAAATCATTTATAATTGTTTGGCCAATTCAAAATTTTTCCTGTAAAAGGTAATGAAATAAAAGGTTATTTTAGAAAATGGACACACTTCCTGACAAAGCCAGAGTTACACAATTTTGAAAGATAATATTTAACCTTCAGAAAGGCCAAAATTCTTTGGACCGAAGCAGAAGTTATAAAGATAGATCTTGCCAAACGTAGAGTAATTTTTGAAGAATTACTCTTTTCACAATACTAATACAAAAATTCTTGGACGTGAAACTGAGAACTCTGGAACAGGAAGGAGAAATGATAAATGCTATTTAGAAGCAGTTTGTTCTGAATTCAGTAATGTCTGCTGACAATAATACATTTTCATGCTTGACTGTATTTTACTAGCTCATTTCTTTATGCACAGAAAGTAGTACATTTAGTGCATGGCATTTCAAAATATGCTTTTAAAAGTGGACAATGCTTGTGTGCTTCTGCATTTTATAAAAGAAAGGGAAAGAAAAAGGACAAGTGAGAAAGAATGTAAATGCAGGTATATAATGCCACATATAGAACCCTACTCATATGCTTATGTTGAAATTTGTAAATACCATCTTGAAGAAGTGAAATTAACAGTGGACATGGAACTCCATAAATTTTTACTTCTGCAGGCGGTAAATGTACTCATGATGAAATGGAGCCCCCTATCTTAGAGCCCCTATTCTGTTAATAAGAAGAATACTGGCCACATATAACCTTCTTATACAACTTTTACCTTGGCGTTGTTGCTGAATGCTAAAGTGTTACACAATGCTAACATGAAATCTTATTTTATATTATATATTCCCTAAGACTGAGCTTCTCGCTATTAGTTCTAGTTCCAACAGCACTTCAAAAAATCAAAAAAAATTGCTGCAGTATACTTTTGAACTTTGTCATAATTTTCAAATGTTAGGACGCATTTCTAAATTGCTTCTCAAATTAGGAAGGTACATAACAGGAAATGGTATTTTATTCTCCCCTCCTTTTTATATACTTATTTCATTCTGCCTCAGAAAAGCTGCATTTCCAAAATGTTTCTATTTTAGGGTATGTTGAGGGAAATTCTACCCCAGTGAAGAGTATCATAATAGAAAAGAAAAGAGAGAGAGAAAGAGAAGCAGAGAGGAAGGAAACTGCAAATACTGAGAACGTAACGTCTATGAAATGCACCACCAATTCCAAGCCTGCAATGGGCTGTCACTGCACACACAAAGAGGAAATTTCATTTAAAAGTTACAAAAATGACCTTGCTTTGAACCAAGTGAATGTGAGTACTTCTCAGCTGAACAGAAAGTTAAGAATTTTGGATCAAATGTTTTACCAGTGCCAATGTCCCAGAACTTTCTTTGGCTCTATATTCTCCTTTCCTATGTTTGTCAGCTGAATTTAATGTTCTCTTCTTTTTGTCTTCTGGTCTCTTTGACCTTAATGTGACATTTTAGTTGGGTGATTAATTACTATTAAATGGCACTGCATTTATTAAATGGAGTCCTTGTCTGCGTAAGAGCACAGTTACAATGCAACGATTCAGTTTGATAAGCTTAAATATACACAGTTAGATGTGGTAATATCTAATTTGTCAAGGATCTTGTAGCTAGCTTTTCTGCCACACAACTAGAGAGGAGATGCGATTGCACAAAAAGCTTAATATTCTGAGCTTAAATGTCCTCAGTAAATTGATCTTCTCCATCATGTAATCTTATTTCAGATCGTGCAGGAGACAGTAAAGTTCCCCACAAGCCTAAGTTGCCTTAATACCAGGCCTGAGGGTTCCTGACCATAAAAATAAAAGCTATGTGACAAGATTTGTATGTCTCTTTTCGGCAGACAACAGCTGACTTGCCTTGCCAGAAGCTTTATTTCTGGGTTAATTGAATAAAAAAAGAATAAATGTCAGTAAAAGGATAAAAGGTTCATTGAGAAAGAAAAGATCCATCTCTAGTGTTCAAACTGGGAACACTAAGTGAAAAAAGAATCATGACTATTTAATTTCATAAATGAAAGAACAGCAGCTGACATTGTAATCAACCAGGTTACTACTATGTAAATTGTATTCTCCCAACACTATTTTATTCTTTGTTTATCTAACTATGCTGATTGGGAATGTTTTTCAGACTGTGCTGAATCATCAAAACAAAACAAAGTTTCTTGCAAGGAAAAAGTTTTGATTTAACATCTGCAAGGAAAAAGTTTTGATTTAACATCTGCAGGAGAAATTCATTCAGATAGATGAGTTGGACAGAATCAAAATGGGAGAGAGACTTTCAGAAAAAGCTTGGTGGTTTGGGTACGCACTGGGAACACAGACAGCAGTAGTTCTAGTCTCTGCCTAGTTTTCCTGTCATTTTTTTTTTCCCATGGGTAAAACACTAATGGGGTCAGCAAGAGGAAGAACAAAGCTGTTCTCATTTCAATCTCTCAGTCTTGTGTCTTCCACTTTGCATCCAAGATCCTACTGTTGCAGAGTCAGCATCGGGTTTTTCAGCTCTCTCCTATTTTACATAAAGCAAGAAATTAATGAAATAGATTAAGCTAATATACGAAATAAGAGGTCCAAAGCTCTGACTCAAAACTACACATTCATAGCTTTTGGTGGAGTTTATGGTAGTAGCACTGTAGGGAAGACAAGACATTCAACTTCATCTGATTTTAGATGCTAGGGAGCTCCTTGTAGAGATACTGTGGAGCAGTCACGTCATCAGACCTGCTTTAGGTCTGAGATTAACATCAACTATATCAGCTATAATGGGAATTCAGACACAAACCTCCACATGGTTGGGGAAAACTCCTGTCATTCTCCTAGAAAGCAGTGGTATAAACTTTACAACATATCTGTATCTCTGCATGATGAAGATCTAAGCTGAACTCAGCTGTATGCTCTTTGGGTATGCTTTCGCATTGCACCCATGTAAAATCTACATAACTCCAATAGCGACATTCAGGCTTAGAAAGCATTTTGAGAGGGAACACAGACAGTTATGCCACATTTTGGTTCCTGGATTTAGAATCAAGATTATACAAAATACTGCTGAGACGATAAAATAATTTATATTTTGTATGACTTGTAAAGGCCCTACTCTAGAGAAATACAATGCATGCTAAACATTTTGAAATAAAAGTACTAGTAGTAGGCGGACAGCATACCACCTGGAGACATTGTAATAATCCTACCTTGAGGCTAGAGCAAAAATGTTAAGTCATGGCTTGAAACTGTGTGATTGAGAATCTGGTGGGAAAGCAGGGCCAACCCAGGGGAGCTCAGGTGTATGCAATGTACCTGAATGACCAGAAGGGGTGGAGTCAGGATCCAGACCTTAGTTAAGGGTTGACAGGGGGAGGGGGTGACAAAGGTGTCTTACTGGAGATCCCTGTGTATCTGAGCCCTTTTGAAGGTAAGCAGATTCTTCCTTTGTTTTTGTATCTTCAGCTGCTACGCTCTAGCCTATCTTCACTTGCTGTAGTCTGGGAGTTTGCTACTACATTGTCTTTGGTGTACTTTTCATTGTGTTACAGCATTACAAAGATTACAAGCTGTAGGATTTTCAGAAAGAATGCTCAGCCCCTATCTCATTTGTAGAACAGAAATGTATTTTACTGGTATTGTTTCCCATTCTTAAGATTCACAACAAAGGCATGAGTTTGCCTCCATGATCTAGAAATCTCTGGAGAAATTTCTAGAAAACATTGGTTAACTTTGTGAATATTGCTACTATCTCAAAAAATACTGGGAATATTTTGAAATCAAAATACTCGATTTCTAAAACCATTTTAAATTTTTTATAGGATTACTAAAAACTGTTCAACATCATCACAATGCATATCGTGTAACAAGGAAATCTAATGTAACAAATGGGAAGCTTTGATTAATCCGAAGGAAAAAGTTACTTTAAGAAAACATGGGAAAACTTTTAAAAGATCTAACAGGCCACAAAATGCATTTTCAAACCAGCTCTAAGCTTTCATTTTTAGCAGCTCTCTGGAACTTTCCTGAACTGTAGATGGGACATATGCAGAGAATTTACATTTTGTGGAAGATAGAGTCGGCTGCTGGTTTTGATCCTTAAAAAAAAACAAGAACAAGATCTAGCTGTTTAAATCACAAGACAGATTATTTTGAGGAAATTAAACTAAAATCACAATCTAGGATCCATTTTTCTAGACACAGTAAAACCCTGCTGATTCATAGTACAGCATATTAATCAGCACCAGTAGTTTGCATGTAATCATCTAATGATCTTCTCTCTGACTAGGTAAGTGATTAGGGAGATAATAATCAGGTCTGTAAAAATGGAGGAGTAAAACATGGTATGGTAACAAACCTGTAATAGTTTCAAACTACAAGTAAAGCTGAACAGGAGAAAAAAAATATTTTTAAAGTCTTCTCTTTCCCTCAAACACACACACAGTTTCCTCTAGAAGAAAATGTGAGACAAATAAATGCATGTCTTGCTCTTTCTTGGAGGGATATGAAATAGCAATGAGTTCCAAATCTTCTGAATTGTAATCTGATCATTGCAGCAAGCATGGCCTTACAAGGCCTTCCTGTAACTCAAAGGACTGTACAAAAGTGACTGTGTTGAAAGAATTATAGCCAAGGACATAACTGTAATGAAGCAGTATCATGGATATATAACATTATCAAAATATCAAACTCTACACATGTCAGCAGTCACCCAACATGATTAGAGGCAGATCTGGCTTTCAGTTTGGGTAGAAGTAGGCAGTTGTTTACATTGGCAGGTCTTGGGGGGAAGGGAGGAAATGAAGTGCCCCAGTAGAGTGCCACAGCCCAGTGCCTATTGTGCAGCTCCTGAGAGCAGTAAAGGCAGCAAAGAGAGGAGCTGCACGCTCCAGAATCAGATCTGCTCAGGGGAGAAGCAGAAGGTTAGCGCACTCCTGCCCACAAGTTCCTAGTAAATCTGCTCCCTCCCAATAAATCCCAGCTATATTTCTCCAGTCCTTCACACTTACAAATATTGGGGGGGGGGGGGGGGCCCACCA
>PPHD01000772.1:24872-53650 GCA_002909625.1 Bambusicola thoracicus
CGACACAAAACAACCTCCTGTCCACTGCTGCCTCCTGATCTTGTCAGCTGCCAGCAGCCAGTTCCTTTCAATACATTTCCCTGACCACTGCCACCAACACAGGGAGACCTTGTTGTGGGGCTGCATCCTTGCCATCTGCTTCTAGGTCTATATCTTCCCTCAGAACCTGTCGTGTTGCTGACAGATTATTTCTTTACTCTTTGCCTTGATCGCTTCCCCATGCAAGCGTGGGTACCAATTCACCAAGCAGACAGGAATGTGTTAAATTGAAATGTACTCACCATTAAGCGTAGTTAAGGGTGTGTGTGTGAAGGAGAGGCAATGTCTGCTATCAGATTTCTATCCTTTTACAGCAGCCTTATACAGCAATCCCCTATATTTTTTGTTTATTTACAGGGTGAACTGAGGATATGACAGTCCTATTTGTTGAAGTGACCAAAAAAGCACCTTGTTTGCTTTGAACCTTGCACAAATGTGAAAAATTTTTCTTGTGCTGCTTTCAGCGTAACCCTGCTCCAAGAACTATACAGACTTGTAATAGCTTCTGTTTATGCAGTGTAACAAGCTGAGGTCAGTGGGAAAGTGTCGGCTGCAGCATATGACTGAGTTTTCACTGCATCATGGAACTTGGCACAGCCTTCTAATGACAGATAACAAACTGCATTCTATAGCTTTCAAAACCCTCCAAGGATATGTGGCTGGGAAAGGCTTGCAAATGCCTTCCCTTGATTAATAGTCACAAAACTGAAGTGATCATAATTTAGTTCTAGCAAAGAGATGTGCTTCTTTGTCACAGCAATAAAGACACAAAAGCCCACAAACCTACACAATATTCAAAAATCATCTTTAAAGAAATTCACAGTCATCATGCCAGACACTAAATGAATTATGTCTCTCATTTCTTGTCTCACCACAGCTTCCTCCCACTTGGACACACATGTTAGGCATTCAGTTAACCTCAAGCATAGCTCTCCTGGCCCTATCACTATATCTGCACTCCCCATCACCAGGGTATGTTAGACTACATTTTTGCAATGTAAAAAGAGTGACATCACTTTTTTTTTTCTTGAAGTTGTCTCTTATAACACTTTAACCATACCCAGCTCAGTTTAGCCTAGAATGTGCTCATCTCTGCACACTTTCCTATCCTGTGCTCACTGCTGCTCCTATGCACAGCTCTGTACTACATACCCCATTCTGAACCTCTCATTTTCCATCTGCAGCAGCTGCATTTGCTTCCCCATCTATAACTTTTGCCGACCTCCTGCTCTTGCATTGCACTTCCTGTGAAGTGTTTTGTTCATGGACCCAGTGGAGAAATATGTTATGACAATGGAGTTTTAAGGAAAGCTTTTTGTTTTCTTGTATCATGTGCTTTATCCATCCCACTTTGTTGTCTGATGGCCTTCCTTTCTTGTTCTAGCACATATTTCATGACTAAAGCTATTTCGCAGGCAGCCTTGGAAGTCAATCCTTTTTCAGATAACATTTTTCAGCTGATCCACCTTCCTATCTAATTACAAATCCATCAGACAGTGCTTTATTTGGCTACTACCCTGCATCTTTCAATGGTATATTTATAGAATGATTTAGAATACCATAGTATTCTCCAGCCTTTGGTGAATCACAGATTTTATTTTTTAATAGCCTTCTTTGCAATCAGCAAATTCAGCTTAGGATAATAACACGGAACTTCATTGGCTGTGTAGAAATGCAAACGGAAGAAAATCCTGCAAGATGCTCATAGGGCCTTCATTTAGGGAACAGCTAACATTTCATTTTATTCAAGAAATAACTAATTTCTCATTAGTTTTTGGCTTCTTAGATGTAGTAAGCAGTCCTTCCTGATGTTATACATTTAGAATAATACTGTTATGAAACTAAATAAAGCATTAGTTATCCTTATGGAGCATTAGATCAGTTTCTGGAATCTTACGATATAAAGTGCCATCACTCTCATTTCACTGAAAGAATTTCACCTGAACTTCACCTGACTATTGTCTGTTTGGTCTCCTCCTCTTTACTGAACTAGACATTGGATTACCAAGCTGTAGTGAAATTCCTTCTCAGTCCTCTATCCTGATAATATATGGAGATAACCTGTGGCATAATGTCTATAAAAAGTTTTAACTAAAATCAAGTGTTAGAATTACGCTTGGATTTCCTCATGTTTCCTGACTTTCCCGTGTCCAACTTACAAGGGATCAAGTTGTTGAGAGCACAATTTTTGCTTCTGTATTTTATGAATACCATGATGAATAAATAAATTGTGTTGCTTTCTGTAAAAGTACTGCTACAGATGTGCTGTAGGAACAGTAGGAATGGGAAATCTTTATGCTTTAAAAGATATCTCTGATCATGGAATTATTGTTGAAATACAGTAAAATAAATAAATACAATTTACTTTATTACTATGGGTGTTGCTTTTTGCTTTATTTATTTATTTATTCAGAATTGAGTCTTCGACAACATGGTCTTAGTTTAATGTGAAAGCAAATGTGCTCTTTTTACAACAAGAAAACACAGCAAAACCCCGGAATGAAGTTGCATAATCTAATGTACCATATTTGCCTTCTGATAACCCTTACCAACGTCTAAAAGTAGTCATTTGACTTTTAATGACAGACACTGTTTATGTTATCTTTACAAATTTCCTTTTTGAGAGAGCTGGTCCTCGTACTGTTTAAATATATCTGCTTCTGCATTTGTAAGAGCAGAGGGGGCGTAGCTGGCCTTGTTTCAGTTCTTACATAGCGTCTGCAAAGATTTAAGTACATCAAAGTGTCAGCTAGATCGAGCGAGCCAGAATCTATTTTGGAATAATTGAAAGTTTGACTTTCATTTGCCCAAGAACTCTATTTATTTAACTTCACTAAAATTCCCTCAGTATCATAAAATTAATTACTGCTCTCTTATCGTTTCCTGATCACACCCTCTCAATGCCGGCTGTTTCTGAAATGTTTCTTACAAAAATCTTAATTCTAAATAAATATTTTTAGTTCAAGGCAGTGGGAGCATCTTAGAGAGAACGACTTCCTGTTCTGCATTCAAGTGAAGAAGGGCCTATTTTTTCCTAAGCATCCGGTAGTAAGAGGAAAGTCAGGAGAAACACCTATCAGAGGAGCCTTTTAACTTAGAAATTCAAATCATGTTTACTTTGAAGTACTTTAAAAAAAACTTTCATTGTATTTTTTTGATCCTACCATTTATGTTCAAGCCTATGGCAGTGCCCAAAGTATTCTCATTCACTAAAAAGCAATTTTGTCAATCAAACTTGTTGAGATGAGATTTACCTGTGCCCAGATTTGGAGATCACAAGGCTGGGCCAGATTCTGTGTTTATTTGTAGAATTTAGAGCCCAAATGTCTACCGTAGTTGCATCTCAGCATTTACATCTTGCTACTTATGTGCTGCTCAGAACTCTGTTCTTCTGTAATTCAACCACAGCTTCTCATGTTGTATCAGCACCTCTTGAAGAAACAAATGCTCCTAAAAGGA
This sequence comes from Bambusicola thoracicus, assembly GCA_002909625.1. NCBI lineage: Eukaryota > Metazoa > Chordata > Aves > Galliformes > Phasianidae > Bambusicola > Bambusicola thoracicus. Next base: position 28,371 of record PPHD01000772.1, read on the forward strand.
TATTTCTGTGAAATCTTTCAAAAGTCAGTACTATGCTCTGTGAGGAGGAGAAGCAGACACCTGAAATAAAGGACTGGCTTAGGGCTGGGCTCTGAGAGTTTTGTATGAGATGGCTGAAATTGCATTTCTTAATCCCATGCATAAAGGACAAGCAACAATTTTAAGTCTCTAGTTAATAATTATCACGTTAAGGAGGACCTATGCATACGTTTATTTTGAAAATAGTTGATTATATCTTAAAACCAAGCTCACGCTTTTCCTGGCTTTGGGTTCCTCACATTCATAAGAACATGAAGCGTAAAGGCTTCTTTTCTTCAGCTCCTTCCGCATGGGAACACTATGACAGTAGCTCAAATTGTATTATTTCATGTAGAGATATTGCCTCCAAAATCCACTGGCTAATTAATAAGACCTTCAAAAAAATCTAAAAAGCAAAGAAGGAACAATGTGAAGTCATAACTTTTATATCTGTACCAAAAGTCTTCTCTTATTTCAGAAAGTTGACGACTCTGGTTTTTGCTCTAGCTTGAGGATATTTACATACCAACCACAGTCCTGTCCCCATAAAGTCTTAGGTCTCTATTAAGCCCATCAGTGTGTCATCAGGGCATAAGCAAATATGTCCAAAAGTAAATATTCACTCTAAAAAAAACACCTTCTCCCCCATACAGTTCAATGCCAACAATGCATCCACAAAGTTCCTAAAAAGAAAAGTTTCTGAAAGAAAACCCAAACTTTAAATTTTAATGGAAAATAGAGAGAAAACATGAGGGGATTTCATTCCTGTAATTTGGGTCCTTTCTTTCGTCTTTCAAATATCCTTTAGATAAAAGAAATCTTTTCTACTCATACAGTAGACAATGTCTCTGTTTAGATCTGCTTCTAATAACATGAATAATATTAATCTCTCCTACAAGCTGTGCTAAAAATCTCTTTTGGGAAGCAATGACATCTTTGCATTATTAATAGCTGATTCAATTTGGCTTGCTGTAGTAACAGCTTTTGCCAGTGTGAGATTAGGTTCAACTAACAGCTTTATGAATTTCATCATGTCTTTATCTAGAAGGGCACTATAACACAGTGTCCTTCTGTGCCCAAGAAACATAGCCAGACAGAAACCATGTCTGCCTGGTATCTTCAGTAACAAGCGGGCAATTCTCAGCCACACTTACAGCATTTCTTTAAGGAATTATTTTTCAATCTCCAACAGAAAGTCTAAAATAAGAGTGTAAATATCTTCACGGCTTTTTCTCATTTTATTCTTTGCTATTCTGTTGGTTGTTTTTTTTCATATATCTTCAAGCACCGATTCCTGCCTTTGGCCACAGTTTCTTTATTTCTCACTGATTTTTATTTTTTTGTGTGTGTGTGGTTTTTTTTCTAGTTTTGGTTAATTTTCTTTTAAGAATACCTGTTTGCATTCCATACCACCACCTATTTCCAATTTCCCATCCATGTTGTAAAAATGCCTCTAATGCTATTGAATAGATGTTAGGACTTTAATAGATTTCTAACACCACAAGGGACAGGACTGGAAGATTGACATTTTGACCCTCTCGTTTACTGCCAGATGAGCTATTGGGTGTTCTGGATACATTGGTTCTCCTTTTCCTGTCAGAGCAGACCATTCTTTTGCAGGTATTATCTCATCAGTCTTTTAGACAAGTGTGCACACTAGCCTGGTCTGGCTCATGAGTGATTACTTGTTTTCTACTTTTGTTCATCTTCTTCATTAAATGAACTTAGGTTCTGCAATAAGAGCAAAACTAGAGTTGTGGGAGCCAGGGGGGAGGGATTGCTGCAAAAGAGAAAAAAAATCTCTGCACTCAGCTCCCTTAAACTGCTAATCTGAAAGTCTCAGTCAGAAGAAAGGAAGGGATTTTTCCATCATTAATTTACAGTCCTCATTTTTACCGCTGTATTGTCTTATGAAATGCTCACTGTAAAAATGGGCTGATGGAGTATGGTAGAACATGCTAAAATGTGCAAACTTGTATCCTATGTTTTCATCAAAAATGTGAAAGAAAATTCATATTTTCATAGATTTGAAATATACTTTAAAAAGTTTAATAAGATAGTATTTTTTTTTCAGCTGATATCAACTGAGTGGGGTCTTCTATTTGACAGTTGACAATCCTTCTTCCTCCACAAATAGTGGATTAAATTGCAGATGCAAGGCAAAATCAAAATTCTAGTAGAAAAATTTGATTGAAAAGCATACGACTTGGCTCATTTTGATGACTTGGAATACTGACTTGAACATATAACACATTTCATATCTTATCCAAAATCAGGAGAACTTCTGAGAAGGCTTAGGACATAGTTTGGAAGAAACTGAGAAACAAGAATAGCAGACAAATAGAAAATGAATAGAAGAAACTGTCTTTTTCTGTTTTGAGCCTTACTGTTTTTATTACTGAGACTTTAACTAATATTAGATGTACATAATTTGTTCTTATTTTGTCTTGCCTTTTATCAGAGTTTCAGCTGTTTTAGAAAGATCAATAATGGTTTCCCACTCTTAGAACAAGGAAGTAACTTCCTGAGATGAGGTACAGATTATGATTGGCAAGACAAATAAGGGCAGCTGCTGAGCAGCCAAGTCAAAACAAGCAAAGCTATATTCAACATAAAGGTGAAAAGATTTGCATCACATTAATTAATCTCAGCTATCCTATTTCATTTACCTATTTTTTGCTTTTCATTATTTGTACTTAGTATGTCAACCTCATTTTGTAAGATTAAAGTATTTTTCAAAGAAGGTTTCACTTTAAAAACAACAACAACAACAAAACATAAACTAAGAGGAAAGTTTCCAAGCCATTTTCTTTCTTCTATAGTTTCACAATAACTTGATATTCAAGCTGAATATGAAGAGCTTTTCGTTATTGCTCAGTGGCATCGATAAACAGTTAAAGCCATGTGTACCTCACAGGAAAATACATGGAAACATTGAAAGGATGTTTAAAAGATCAGAGGAGATTACATTATAAAATAATATTTATACTTTTCACATACAGCAACATAGTCAGAAAATTATTATGACTATGTTTCAGGTTTCATAGTAAGCCTTTTAGGGGGAGAAATGAATTATTGCAAGCCCAAGAGCTATGTGGCTGCTGAAAGACTACCAATCCGTGACGGCCCCTCCCTCCAGATGAGTGCTATCAAAAACATGGTAAGACCTTAATATTTAGCTGTAAAACTCAAGGGAGAATATATTCACATGAAGTGATTATCTCTTATGTTTCTGGACATTCTAAAGATACATTACATTCTCCTAATAATACTTGCCTTCTTTTTGATATGATGTTTTGGAAGAACAGCTTGCACTTATAATCAGTACAATTTATCACCTATCCCCAAAGTACCCTGCCGTTGAAATGCCTGACATATATATTAGGTGTTGTGGATTTAGCAAAAATTGAATTATAAATTGCCTTGCCAGCTTTTGCCTCTGGAAATAATGAAAAAGTGAGCAAAAAAAATGTTCTCCTGAAGGATTTATTTTTAGTGGCTATAGAGAAAGAAACAACAAACATGGATTGACCAGATTTTATCATTTTAAGTTCTGAATAGCTTGGTCTCAAGAAAAGTATTCTTTTTTTTTTTTTTTTTTTTTTTAAGAAAAAAAGACTGTACTGAGAGTGCTTGAATGTCCCTGAAAATATCCCAATTGAGAATTTTTTTAAAGGCAAAAAAAATATATATTAAAAACTATTAACAAAACATTAATTTGTACTCGGCAAGCTCATATGAGAATTTCAAGATCCTGTACCAAATGAAGTCAAGTTAAATGTCATCCAAAATACTTTCTTTCCTCTTCTCTGCTAAGTGTCATCTCTCAATGAATGAAATTATTTGCAATGGCCTTTTATAGTTTAACATTATCCAACTCCTCAAAATAAGAGGGCCTTTAATAAGTTATCTAAATTGGCAGAGCTATGTAGAATCCATTTTGAGAAAATATTCCAGCATCAAAGACACAGAGTAAACCTAAATGTTCATTGTAATGATATTCATAAATTCAGTAAGTATTGGTAATCCTAATTTAAAATGGACACTTAACATTTTCTTATTAATTACATCCTTGTCTCTTCACAAATTCCTGTGGGGAGGGGGGAAAGAAAAAACAGCCTGTATTCATCTACTTATTTAAAGACAAATATTCACCATAAAAAATATATACAGCCTGTATTGTGTAAATAACGTGAGCATAGCCTTTCCTTCTAAGAGCTAAAGTGAAATTTTACCACAATTTGAGCCATTTGAAAAGATCTAATGCTTTTACCATCTTACTGGATATCTCTCCTTTAGTATGTTGTGAAACATGAGCTCACATTCTCCAATTCGTCTTTCTAAGTTTAAGTAACACCAAGCATTACTGATGTGCATGTTTTCAATATAAGTGATATGAGAATACAGAATCTTATTGGAGAGTGTTATTTGTGTGCATAAAAAATTTAAAATCAGGCATTTATCAGCCAAATATTACTCTTTCTTATATTAAATGAATTAATTGTAAAATTCTGATGTCTATTTGGCATTACTGGGTGGAAGATGTTTGAATCGTCTTCATACAATTGATGCATTCTACAGTATGACTGCCAGATTATAGTCACATGAAATTCACTCAGCAGCTTGGCTGCATAGGTTAATAAAATATAACTGTCTACACCAGGTGGAGAGAAGTGTAGACAAACGGAGTCAGATGAATTCATCCCTAAATATGGTGGAGAAATATTAATACTATCAGCATTCATACCGTTCAGCTTACATCAAGTGATTGCTGCCTCTTGCTAAGTAATATAAAGAATCAACCAACAACAAAGCAAGCTATACAATCTGAGAAGATGAGTCCCTAACAACCATAGTGCTTAGAATTTTTAATCATTAACTAAGAAAGTAAGAATAGAAATTCTGAGTAATTGTAAAACACATACTTCAATAAAGTAGAAAACAGACATGCTGATGGAAAGACCAAAATAAACTACCATGAAAGCAAGACCTCTATGGAAGGGGATGGGTTTATAGAAGATACATAAAACCCCACACAGAAATGGTGGGTACAAGAATTCATAGCAAGCAGCACCAGGATTAGATCTGTTGAAGACAAGAACACAGCAAGAGGAAAGAGAACCAGTTTCCCTTGTATTTGTGTTTACATTTTGTTACATCTTTGTTATAGGGTAAGCTTCTAGTGCCTTGCCACTTATTTTTCTCTTTTTCATGGTTGTATAGTTGATTCATTGGTCACTGTGGGTAACTGAGCTTGTGGCAGGGAAAAAAAAAGTAAAGAAACATAAGCAAGAGCTCATAGTGTATTTGCATTATACAAAATACATATAAAGGCTTACAAGTCAGCAAATATGCTGAAGAATGTGTTGTCATCATGTAGCCACAAAATATCCTGCAGATTAATCCTATGGTGGCCTTGCATGACACCTGTAGTATATGTGGGCATTAGGTGAAAATATTAGCTGAAGCTAATGATGCGCCTATTATAACCCTCCTTAGTGCTCATTACCTAGAGGACCTTTTGAAGGTGCTCTGTATCATTCTCTGGCTGACAGGCTATTCAGTGAAGGTTAGTAACTCCCTCTGAAGTCCTGTTTCTCTGTTGCAGCTAACAATCTAGTAGGGGTCATGGAAGGCACACATGGATCCTTCACCTAACCGACAGAAATAGTATAGGAAATAATTAACATCTGCATGTGGTACAAAGATTTTGAAAGAAAGAAATTTACTGTTTTTCAAAGTTAATTTTTTTCTGCATTGAGTATAATCGCCACAACAATGAATCAATGTTATTAGCATTGCATTCAGATCACTGGAGACATGAGTGTGTGTAGTGTGTTCAGAAGCTCAGTGGAGGAATTCTACACAGATGTTCATGGAGCAGCCAAGGGGCTAAAACAATACCATTCTTGTAATCCTGATTTATACTATTGATGAACAATAGAGTTCTTCGCCTCCCGTAGCCCTAACACTTCAGAGCATCTTTAACTTAGGATGGTCTTTCACCTTCTTTTAAGTAATCATTGCAACATCATAGAAATCCATTTATATTCAACTTTTCAGCTTCAATCACTGTGCATTTGGTCCACAATAAATATGGAGCATGAAAACTACCATTTACAAGTGTGGAGTGTCCTTGTTCGAAGATTGCATGGATAAACTGGAAAAATGATCATGCTTTTTCCACTTACTATTCTTGCATATTTTATTGAATAAAAAATAATACATCTACACAGTTTTCTTCCTATTCCTGCAGTGATTCTAGTGTCAAAACAAAGCAAAGCAAAACCGGAAACTTGTCAGCTCAATCTTTTCTTATTCCCCATTTTGAATCTGGCCTCACTTCTCCAGCATAGCTGCATATTCCTATTAGGTCTGAAAGCTAATTTTTAAGCTGGATTATTTGCTTTCCCTTAAGCCTTGCTCCATAGTGCCATTTTCCCTAAATTTCTGAGTGATTATTTGCTGCAGATGAATGCATAATTCTTCCAGAGATATGTTTAAATCCTCTGTAAAATGCAGAGAGAAAATCTCATTAACTTGCATTATGTGCTGGCTCTCCCTTTATAGGTATGACACACCAGTGACGTTTATGTATGCATTTTTTCTCCAAGAAAAATAACCTATTAGCATGTGCATCTTTTTCCCTAACACCTACAGGTAGACAAGAGACATAAGCATGCTGAGGAGGACACAGCAGAGCTGTGAACTGGAAAGCATGAACTTTGTGCTGTGTGTGAATGGTGTCTATGAACCAGAATGCTGACCAGCAGAAAATGCGTCCCAAACTATGGAACTGAACTTAACTTTATGGGATTGCATACTTAGCTATTTCCTGACAGATTGTTTTACAGGTTTCACAAAACTGTGCAATGAACTCTCCAAAACAGCGTTCTTTGTGAAGGTGCTTGAGCATATGTCAGTTATGAAAACATCAGCTTTATCAAAGGCTTTGAAAATTTGAAGTCATCTGCCCACGTTTAGTGCCATGTCAAAACCCTGCCAACAAAGACGCTACTTTGATTTGTGAAGTATTCTGGTAACTCAAACCAAAATAACTCAGTAACATTAGTAATGTTTAAAAAATTGGAGTCTAAGACATTTAAAAAATAATCATAATAAAGAATAAAGAATAATAATAATAATAATTTAATATACTATTAAAAGAAAATATCAAAGTTGTTTCCTCATAAGGCAGTTAATTATTAAAACTCTCAGTTGTGCTCTGGAGAAAAAAAAAAATAAACATTCCTCGATTAATGATCAGTAACAAAGATTGGTGTAAAGAAATATTTTTTGAAAGGCAAGAGGAAATTCCCCCAAAACAGCACTTCTCCAATTTGAGGATTCTGAATGCCCTTCAATACTGGGACTGCATGCTTGAAGCAGCCCTCACCTCCTTACTAATTTATCAGGCAGTAGGGCTTAGAAGATAGTTGTGGGGTATTTCTGGTGGGGCAGTGAGACACAAATTTGTCTGCATAGCACATCTAAAGCTGCAAAAAATGTCTAGGCACAGCCTAGATCAAACTCAAGTCACCTGAGTCCAAGTACAGTTAGATCTAATAGGTGGGAATAAAAGAATCAAACAAAGGAGTAAGTTGAAGTATCAAAGCTCAGAAACAAGTCTGAATTTTAACAGTAAAGCATCTTCAATATTTTGCAAAAGCTAGGAAAAGTTGGCAACATGCATTGTTACTACAACAGAACTCACTGTAAAGCTACAAAATACCACTGAACTTTTACATTCACTCTTCACTATATTGACCCTTCATTAGCCCACTGTCCCCATTTCCATTATTTTAAATATACTAGACTGTAGCTGTGTGGAAACACTTTGGACAGCTCTTCCATGTTCAAAATCATTTGAAGGCTTATCTATTCCCCACTCCAGTAGAGCTGCCTCAAATAAAGGAAATAATCTGTTTCTAGCCTAAGATGACATTTAGCAAGTTTCAAAGTAAATATTCATGACAAAGTCATAAGCCTATTAAAAAAAGTTTTCCACTGGAAATGCTGACAGGTNCTAGACTGTAGCTGTGTGGAAACACTTTGGACAGCTCTTCCATGTTCAAAATCATTTGAAGGCTTATTTATTCCCCACTCCAGTAGAGCTGCCTCAAATAAAGGAAATAATCTGTTTCTAGCCTAAGATGACATTTAGCAAGTTTCAAAGTAAATATTCATGACAAAGTCATAAGCCTATTAAAAAAAGTTTTCCACTGGAAATGCTGACAGGTCCTTAACCACAGTGGTGTGAACAGCAATGCTGTAATAAGCAGTAATTTAAAGGCTGTGCACTAGTTAACTATTAGTGCTAGTAAACAAGTGACTCTGATGGGATNTCTTAACCACAGTGGTGTGAACAGCAATGCTGTAATAAGCAGTAATTTAAAGGCTGTGCACTAGTTAACTATTAGTGCTAGTAAACAAGTGACTCTGATGGGATTTCAAATTAGAGCTTCAAGCAAACCACTTGATATTTAACCCTATTGCTTTTCCTTCAGTTTATGGCAATAGAAACATTATATATCAAATCATAATATTGTTGTATTACATAATATTGTAATATTATTGTATAATGGTAGGAACAGAAATCAGATAAAAGCAGACAACATTTTGTGACACTAAGAAATCCCATCTTTTAACAAATGCAGCCATCTAGCCTTCTTCTAGAGGCAATTATGGCACAGCTTCACCTCGGTCTATGTTGACTGTGGCACCTGGAAATGAGAAAATAGTGTGCTAACGATACAACCCATTCTGCCAATCAGAAATAATACAGAAGACCAAGTTAAAAGTCATCCTCTCTTCCTGATTCTCAGCCATTTTGCATGGATTAGATTTTCCTTAGAAGAAAACCACTAAGCAAATCCTCAGGAAAAAGAAAAAAACAAGCTGTAAAGAATTCCTTCTTTAGGAAGATGCACGCAGAAGCTCCCTGAGGGCAGGACCCTTTGTACTACTGCCCTAAGCAAACTGAGTCGGGGAGAGATGTATCAGCTTTAGGGGCTTTCCAGAAACACTCTGCCTACTGTGCAGTACAGCCCGTCTGGGCAGGCAGGCAGGCCCTAAGGCTCAGTTCTCTTTAGCCTGAAGCCTGGACAAACCCAGAGCTTCTCTCCTAACACAGCCTCACTACTGCTACAGTACAGAATTTAGATAAATCAAACTCAGATTATTCAGAAGATGCCTGTGGTTCAAAACTGACGACAGTTGTTAGGAACAAGGAATAATATGATCCCCACTAAAGATTAACCGCACCCTGGAATTACAGATCACAAGAAGATAAGGTGTAATGTATGAGTTATAAACAGGTAAATATCCGCTAAAGTTTGAAGGTGAGCCTCTTCTAAAAAACACATCAGAATCCCCTCATCTCCCTGTTGTGCTTCTCTGGATAAGGCAGTAGTAGTCACACTGGCCAGAAAAAAATATATATGCTGCTTCCTCCTAACCTGAAATCAAGAAGCCCTGACCTCCTCCACAGGGAATGTCAGTGACATGTTTAGAGTATGGAAGAGTGTTTGATTTATAGCCTTTAAATCAAGAACTCTTCTTGTGGATAAACAGAAGAAAACATTTGAACATGCATTTAAACTGACTCAAAACATCAAAGAGATCTTTCCTATCCTCATTCACACATGCTGCGGTATTGTACTGCATGAGCTGTAAACAGACCAGAAAAATCAAGGAGAGAATTTCATCACCATCACTTACACCAACCTCCTGCAGGTATAGAAAGAAACCACAGCCCCTCCTCTGTTTCTTATAGTTAACCAAAACAGTTTTTCCCTGAGAGGTAACTCATGTTTGTTTTTGAGTGAAAAGAGAGCAAGTAACAAACCATACACTTGATCACAATAATGTCCAGTTCCCTTAAGGCCTTCATGAACTTCTGGCAATCAGTAAGGCTGGAGTATTTTCTCAGCAATTCTGTCTTTTCCATTCTATCTGCTCCCTAAAGATCACGTCTGCTTTGAACTGCAAGACAGTGCTTAAACCTGGATTTCTCTTAAAAGCCAATGTACAAACAGAACAGAGCTTACAGAAAACACTATTTCTGCAAGTGATGTGAGTGCTGCTCACAGAACACTCTCTGAATATTTTATCATGTTACAAAAACAAAAAAATATATATATTCCTATATAATTTGAGACTCAAAATACAAATCATGATCTGAAGAACAACTGTAAAAACAAATAGTGAAGAGTATATAACTCTAAAAAATACAGTTCTGCTCCATGCTGCAAACACTAATCAGGTGTCTGAGAACCTCAGGGATTTCATAGAAAACTCTTATGTTATCTTTAGGTCTCTATATCTAGTTTCACGGCAGTGTTAATAAAACAAAAATATTTGTTCAAGAAAAATACTATGAGAATAAGTGTAATTAGCTATTATGCAAGTCATTGTCAGCTTACAAGCAGATTTGTCATGACTACAGAAGGAAAAAGCAACGAGGCAAATCATCTCTAAAGAAGCAGCAAACATCTTCATCCTATTAAAAAAAAAAAAAAAAAAAAAAAAAGAGGTGGAAGAAGAAAAAGGAAGGCCAAATGAACTAAATTCCTTTGTATGTTCTTTGCAAATGTTTGTATTTTCCAAGCAGACAGTAATATGTCTCTATAACCAAAAGCAAAGAAGTGCTACCATGGCTATAAAAGACTAAGCAATGTCTTTGTTTCTCAAATTCTATATAATAGGGAAAATAAGTCTGCGATATGTTCCTTAATTGTTAGCTGAGTCATTTTTACACTAAGAACTTGTGCCATTTATTGCTCTTTATTCTCTTTTTCATAGGTTTAGCAATAACAAGCAGTTCTTGCAAGTGTTATTATAGATTTGGCATTTTCAATTGAATTTGCAGCTTAGAAAACTTCAACTAGAAATTACAGTTCTATGTTTCAATAATCCTGAGGATGCACCATGTTGCAGTGTGGAAGAATTCACCCTCCTCCGTTTCCTTGCAACACTAATTACTTCTGCAAGAATATCAAAACAGCTCCTCCAGGTCTCTTTCAACCTCCCATTCACCAAAAATGATTCAGAAAACTTCTTACCCTATCCATTTTCCATTTCCTTTACAACCCTTTCTCATCTGTTACCACATGAAAATGAGCATACAGAAAAGAGCTCATAAGGCATCTCAAACATTAAGTGAATTAAGTTTCCATTTCAGGTCACCAAATGACAGTTTTCTCTCTCAGATCTTTTACTTAAGTACTTTCTCATAAAGTTAGATACTTTATTTTTTGTTTGTTTGTTTTTCCACAGAATAACACATTTCTTCATAACATGATGCAATGTCAGTCGCTTTAAAACTGAGACATTCTAAATGATACCTCCAGTCATTATAGCACCAAGGCAGCCCTGTTTCAACCAGATACAATTCCATTGACTTCAGCCCTTTAAGCACAGTTAAGTTTGAACATGCTTCCTAAGTCCCAGAACAAGGGAAATATATCCTCAGTTTCGCATAAAACCACTGAATTAATTGGTCACAAACAAACAGAGCAAGTGGTCACAATATTCCTTGCCTATCTGCAGGCCTGGGCAGGCAGAACAGCCCAGAGAAGCTCCCTGGTCTGAACTGTAGCATTACCCATTTGACACTTCAATCCAGTCAATCATTAAGACACATATCTCTTTGCCTACGTGCCTCTACAACACATTTTGTCAGATACAGAGGAGAAACCCTACATGCTCCTACATTCTAATTCCTGTAATTGTAGCCAGTATCTCTGATTGTTCTTTATGACATGCATCTTGAAATAAAGAGGACAAAATTGTTTGCCTGTTCTTTACCTTTTTCTCGTCCTGCCAGACCTCGTTCTGTTCATCATCCTGCTGATTCCTGATATTTGCTGTGTGATCCCATGCCCTCTATTCTGGCACGTCATTCCTCTCTCATGTCTCCAGAAGCTCCTGTTCTCATTACTGAATGAATGCATTTAGCAAAATTAGCCATGCAGCCTAGTTAAATTCTTTTTTTTATTATTATTATTATTTTAAAAGTTCATTCGAACCAGTTTACATTTGGAGTCAGGTGCACTAGATCAGGAGGCAATGAAAGATTTGGCACTGTAACAGAGCTCATTCACTGGCTTGCCCTGCTAACCTGACAGTAAAGTGTTTGCTTTTTAAGACATTTAAAAATAATAACCCAAGACGAACTTCCATAACCTGTAAACACAAGTTTTGCTTCTCATTCTTCCATGGGGTTTTTTTGGACCAAGTTTAGTGCCTAATCCCAGAAGCCAGACTGAATTTCATTAGTACAACTGTCGTTGAGGATATTCTGGTCCTCAATGGAGACAGTATTTTAGGGAGGAAAAAAAAAGAAAAAGACAACAGAAAAGAAAAAGAAAATATAGAAAAAAAGCCACCTCTGGTTATTTGAACCTTAGTTAGGTATCTGTTTCACTTCTTTAGATAGAATACAGTGGTTTGTTTGTTTGTTTTTGTCTTGCAATGTTTGTTATAAAATCTCAGTTTTCCTGTGTACGTTTCCCTTGTTTTTTTTCCAAGTTTTCTCAGACCCTGTTCTGGAACACGGGAGACTCTATCATTCATTAGAGCGCACCTTGCAGATTGAAATGTTCATGTACAGCAGAAGAGCAATCACTACTTTCTTATTTAGAAAGATAAAAATATAAGCATCTGCTCATTCAGAAGTATCACAAAAAAAAAGAGGCTATCACAACACGACACTTAATGTTCCTCGCTAATTCGGTTTGTGGGCTATTTAACCTTCTGTTAGACAAATTTGTCTTCAACATATGCTTTCTATACAGCCTACTGGTGTAAAAAATAATTATAATGTTTATTAAATTAAAATAATGAGGCTTATATGAACTTTCAATAATGCAGACAGGCAGACTATAACTGTAAACCACATGCTATATACTTTGGACTTTTACGGCTTTTAATTTATCAAAGGAAATAATTAGCACACTTTGTGGCAGCCAGTGATGGAATTTATTCATTTGGAAGCCATGGGTTTCCTGTCATTAAAACTACATCATGTCCTTCCTTTTCTATTAAACTTCAACTGAGGGCAGTAAGAAGTCACTAAAAGGAAATGAAGAGTTTTTTTGGCAACGTTTGCGTGCAATGATTTAATACTGCTAAAAGATAGCAACCCATAATGTATGCCAATAAGGGATGAGGGTTCCAATTACCACATTATTTCCTTTATTTGCTGCTTTGTTTGTGGCTCAATTAACTGTGATTTGCAAAATCACTTCAATAAATTTATTTCTTCTTCGTTGGCTTAATTCATTTTTTTGTTTCCCAGTTACAAGTCTTTATTTTATGGCACATAAAATGATTTAGATCTTTAACTGATACATTTATATTTATATGTCACAGGATATTATTTTTTCCCTTCAGAGCGATTGATCATTAACTAAAGGTTCTTTCTAGCTAAAATTAATGCTTTTGCTTTTTTCTTAGCTATTTTTCAAATATAACCAGAAAAATATCTGGGGTTTCTTCAGTGGAAAATAAGCAGAAGTTCCAATAACATTTCCCTTCTCCTTTATGCATAATCACACAAAACACCCTCTGCCTTATGCAGGCAGCTATGAACAGCTTGTGCAGAGCAAAACCTTCATCACAGAAGCAGCTCAGCCCAGGCTGAAACCAACTGAAAGATACACATTCTTTTTCTTCAAAGGCAGTCTAATAATCAAATTACCATAGAGGCAGACTTACCCACTCTTTTACAGGAGTGGGTGGTCCTTCCAGGTCATGACCAAGGTACAGCCGCAGCAGCACCAGAATGCTGGAGCTTCAAGTATTTTATTAAGTGATGTGAGGAAATGTGAAGGAATAGATGATACAGAGTACTGTAAGATCTTTTCAGACATAATGACTTTAGTTAATAGCTACTGAAAACATGTAAGCAATCTGAGCCAGCCCTCAAAAACTTAGTAGGAAAAGAAATCTTAAAATGCTTAGCATAATTCTGTGTTTCTAGTCTTTATGTTTGCTGTTTGATTCAGAGAATTCCAGTGCAGTTAATTTATTGTTCAACTCTGCCAGCTGTGTATTTGAAGTCTGTGTCGAGGATTGAGCAGACAGGTTAATTGAGGCAGACTTTAGATATCCACAATATGTATTATCAAAACCTATTAAATCTGGGGGGGAGGAGATCTTTAAAGCAATATGCAGACAGTTGTAAACAGGGCCTTTACTTCAGTTCAATAGAAAATTGTTTAAACTCGGCAATATATCCAATAAATTTGGGCACTGATATTGCTGCTGAGTTTGCAAATTAAGATGTAAGATCAGAGTTAGCTAAGATTGTCATATTGTCTCCTCTAATTTGAAAAAGTAGAACTAGGCTAGAGAGAAACCCATAAAAGAGACTTTATGACTCTCTTCAAGACTGACATAGAAGCCAATGCTCCAATCCCTTCTCCCAGCTTCTTGCAATTACATTTCCGCAGGAAGAAAGAAAAGGAATTAGAAACAGGATAATGTAGCTTTAAATCATTTCTCATAGCCTTTGCCTTCCAGTGAGAGTTCAGAGCTTTTTTAACATGCTTCTTATATTGTTTAGTGTGACACAACAAAAAGCACAACTTGTTTGACCTTTCCTCAATAAAAAATCATTTTGTTCTAACATCCTATAAAATCTGTGCAAGAGCTTACTGAGTCATAGTGTCTCCTGCAGTTGATGAGGAACAAGCACTGTAAACACGTACGGTAAAGATTCCTTGTAGACACGTGTATGGTAATTCTGACAAAGCAATATGTCATTAATACACCACAGTACTGGGTAAGCATGTGCTACCATTAAAAAAGAGCAACGTTTCCAAAGCTGACAGTTTTGTCATCTCAGAACTTTAAAGTTCCTGAGTCATAAGGATATGATGTCCTGGTCAGATTATTATGAGCAGGTATGACATGGCGCATGAACTCATAGGAACACAATGTGATTTCCTCTGTGATACAAATCTGACACCACCTCAGTGTGAACAGATTAATATCCTAAAGAAGAGAAGTAAGTGAATATTTCTGATCCAACATCACTAAGAGTCTGAAGGTAATAGTTGATAAGAATGCTTCCTTCCGCCACACCACCAGCATGGAAGCAGTGAAAGCCAACTTACTTGCTGTAAGTACTGTAGTGTCATGTATGTGAATAACAACTGTGTCTCAGTACAAGAAGATTGTTGAAAACTTTACTTATGTTTATTAAAAGGAGAACTCCTCAATCAAGATGCTGAGCAATGTTTTCAAAGGTCATACTTTTATTCTTGTCAATATTTGCAATGCTCTTACAGTAGCTACATATCTATTATATGAACTCAGGCTTTTAGAAAATACCAAGATACATTCCAACCAAAATTGTTTAATTTGGAATTATGATCCTCCAACAATCTTATCTGTACACACTTCTATTTTTGCAACAATTTTTTCTAAGAGTTTATGTTTCTATATTCACATATTTTGACATTTTTGTCGTAATTGTGAAGTTCTATTATTATGCCTATTGTTAAAACCAGTAACTGTAACTCGAGGAGACTATGGAAAAATATTTTGGATGTCCAGTGTGAGATACCTAAGGCCATTTTCAGACTGCATAGCCTGAATGTTATTTAAAGAAATTAAACAGTGGAACATTTCAACTTCAAAAGTAAACAAAATCTGAAATATTTTGGCTCACAATTAAAATACTTCAGTAATGAAATACTACCATACTATCTCAGGCAGCTGTAGTTCATAATCTTAATATTCCCATCCTCCTCTGTAGCCCAAGCTGTCTGAGCAAAACAATAGTAAGAAGAGCTTGTTTCCTTACATGATCCCTGAGAACAATGTTGAAGAACAGAGTCTGGCTGCAGACTTCAGCCCACAAGAACATGTTAAGAAAGGAGAAAAAAATCTTAATACTGTTCCAATAAGATATTGCATCTGACTTGCTAAACTAAAATATTTTGTTCTCACATACTAGATTTTAAGAAAAATGCATGAACAGCTGCTGTATGTAAGAATAATCTACCGAAAGTTTTCTGCACACATTAAGGTAAGGCTAGGAATATCTTTTGCAGCTTGTACTTTCACAGAACAACTCCTTTCAGCTTCAGGAGCAGTTGAAAGCATTTACCACCTCAACAAAGTGGGACTCAGGGACTTAAGTCAGATGCCTTGAAAATGGGAGCATATAGCAGAAGCTGTAGTTAGACAGAGGCAAAGAAAAGCTTGCTCACCGTAGTACACAACCCTACCTATCTCAAATGTTTTCACTGCTTCCCACTCTGCCTGCCTTCAGTTACCACCTCCAACCCCAATCTTCTGTCTCTTAAGGATGGAAAGGCAGTTTTCCACTCCCTTTTCAACCTGAGTTTAAATCTGGGGCTTGTAAGCGCATGGATGAATGAGGGAATTCAGGAATGCAGTGCTTTCTCCTGCTGTTGAAGTATATGT
This sequence comes from Bambusicola thoracicus, assembly GCA_002909625.1. Classification (NCBI taxonomy): domain Eukaryota; kingdom Metazoa; phylum Chordata; class Aves; order Galliformes; family Phasianidae; genus Bambusicola; species Bambusicola thoracicus. The sequence continues at coordinate 44,829 of PPHD01000772.1, forward strand.
TCCACCGTAGTACATAGTTCCAAGCTTTGTTTTCTGCTTCAGATGAAGACAGAGGGTTTGAATGTGGCACCAGTCATTATAAAAGATGAAGGAAATTATCTGTGCTACCATGAAGGAGAGTTTTCCATCTCTTCTAGGGCTCTCCTCCCTTCCTCAATTAGAACCAGTCTGAGATAAACTCTCCTAAACTGTGTTTGTGTTAACTACCTGGATCCACACTTGGATATATACTTGCTAACATGAAGACTTCCTGAGCAGGCCAAGCCCCTCCATGAAAGTTGACAGTGGATTCACTATGCCTTGAATAATTTGTAAAGGATGAGTGAACTGAGAAAAGCCAGCTGTCTGACAACAGGATTAAAGTTGTTAGTCTCATCTGTCTGTACAACCAATGCATCAGGGTCAAAAAAAGCAGAAAATTACCAACAGCAAGTATACATTGTCAGTGATCCTGCTTTTGTCTCCCAGGTCCAGTAATCCTGGATGTGCACTGCTTACATGGATCTGGGACAGGAGAAGATGAAAGAAATGGGATTGATAATTGGATAAACATGGCAAAGAAGTAAGCAAAGAAAACAAAATAATACTAGAGCTATACACAATGTATAACTGAGAAAGTAAGAATTCTAGGGTATCGCAAAAAAAAAATCAGTGGCAGAGAAAGATGAATTCCAGCAGGATTTGATGGGAAGGGCCAGGGGTGTGGAGCAAAAAACTACTGCACAGCTGGGGTAGGGGTCAATTTAACTGTCACACCCACAGGGTCACCAATGGCTGTGACTGCTTCCTGAGGCTTCCCTGACAGTGCCCAGGGGCCACAACCTCATGTCAGCTCCCAGGGCCCCAGGGATGCTGCAGCGGGACTACTAGTCTCCAGCTCCCTGTAGCCCCACAGGCTCACATACCAGCCTAACCTTACCCTAGCCCTGTCTCCATAGAGAGGTCCAATACCTGAGTCTGGAGCTGCCCCAATAACCCTAGCCGCTCAGCTTCTGATTATAGCGGTTGAGTGGACCTTGGCTGTGGCCCTGCAGCCCATGCAGTATCCAGAAAATAATTCTCCTGCCTACAGCTGAGCTGCCAATTCTAGCATGAAATACAGATTTTTAGAATTTACTCAGCTCCTTTGCACATATTTCTGAACGCCACTTCCATATCAGGCATCTGCTCCTTCTGCAGTAACACTGCATACAAACAGAAAAGGGATGTCTTTAGTTATTCTCAGATTATGTGCCTCAGGTAATTAGGTCATTATGCTCTTGAAACTCATGTGCTGTTGAAGTACACTTGAATAAATAAGCTGATTTTCTCAGTTCATATCCTACCCATGAAATCTGATTTAACAGGCAGAATATTAATACTGTAAAGTCAACCTAATGGATATTTTAAAATATAACTGTTAAGATATTCATATGTATAGCTTTCTTTCCTTTATGTGGTTTGCAGTGGAAATACTGAGTCAAGGCCTGAACCAGTGATTGAACACCTGGTAGGAAGGCAGAATCCAACCTAGGGGAGCTCAGGTGCATGCAATGTACCTGAGTGACCAGAAGGGGTGGAGCCAGGATCCACCTCTTCCCAGACCTCATTTAAGGGCTGGTAGCAGCGGTAAGGGCATTTTGTTGAAGGTCCCTTTGTATGTGAGGTATTCTGAAGATATTTTTACTTTCTGTAGCTGGGGATATTTTTGTTCTGCTATTGTTATTGTGCTTTTCATTATGTTGCAGGTTGCTTTCTGATGCATTCTGTAACTAGGTATTTGTTTATGTTGTGGGGGGGCCTTCTTCAGTTTCTGCTGGCAATGGACTGGAGGGAAGTAACATAGTCTCTTTCATGTATATCTGCTGTTTGTTGTGGGAAGTGAAGGTATGTAGAACTATATGTGGGCTATGAAAGGGAACACATCTTGTGGACAAGGTGAAAAAAGTTTCTAGCCTCTAGCTGTTCTAGCGGTTTTTTGTTTGTTTGTTTGTTTGTTTGTTTTTATTCTGTTGAGGAATCCAGCTTGTACTTGGTACTGGGGTGTCTTTACCACATATCTCTAAGAATGTTTAAATATGGAGCCTATTCTATTCAACAGCAACTTGGTGGCTGTAGATATAGGTGGAGCTGTCCCTCAAACTGTATTGTCTTGTGCAGGTAGGTTAAAACAGTGAGGACTGTGAAAGGAGGAAATATCTTAAGTCACGGAATGTAAAATAGCTGAGAGAGCATGCCTTTGTGCAGCTGTCCAACCTTCAACTGAAGGGATATCTGCAGAGTTTCTAGAATCAGAAAGGAAGTTTATCCATAAAATACAAAAAATATAGTCTGCAATCAGACAGTTTCTTTGTGAAATGTCGGTTCTCTGTCAGCTAAGCAATTAATCCACAATTCACAGCTTACAATGCACAGATTCACACTAACATGTGAGATTGAGTGTCAGAAAACTAGCTTAAAAGTGAGTTTTAAAAAAATAGTCAACCTGATAATTTTCAGGATTTGTCAGGAATTGCTTGGAAGTGTTTCAGAAATGGTAGTTTTAAAGAAAAATAGGAGCTGAAGAAACTATAAAGATATACATTGAACATAAGCATGTAATCTGCCACTTCATTTAGTAGCCACTGCAAGATTTTTTCAAGGACAAAAGTGTGTGAGAGAAACACAAGATTCAACTGTAATAGAATATGTAACCTCCATACACCATATGCTTCTGAAATAAAGGTGTGTTATAATGCATGAGATATCACTCCTGTTTAATCTTTGTCAAAGTTCCTTTAATTGTTTTATTCTTCTTGCTGGGGGGGAGGGAGAAAGAAAGAAATGTGACTTAATCCATTGAGTATTTTCAGGCCAAAATATTGACCTTGATTTATATACTACTACCCAGTTTTTCTCTAGTAACTGACAAATGCAAAATGCTTTATCAGTCTGGCACTGGCTATGGCTTTGCCATAAGGTTTCCCAGACTGCTTGCTCTGCATAGCATGTGAAAGATTGAAGTGATTGTGTATTAGGTGAAAATGTTAACCTTTTTCATGTCAGATCAATTAAATAACTGGTCAAAAGAATCAACACACATCAGATGTGTGCTTTAAGAAAATTAACACCAAATCTAACTTTTAAAGTTACAAAGTGTTCCTTAGCTCTACTTTTTCCAAGTAATAGGGGACTTTTCAACGTGCTGGAATAACACTTCATTGGATGGTAATACAATATTAGGTACTGTCTACACAGAAGGAAAGGCAAGCCATACATAGAAGTACAATGCTGCTACCTATTCTATGTATATATTATAGTTCTATGTACTACTACATTACAACAACTACTGTTAGGGTGAACAGACAATAGAAAATAAAATTGGACCAAGCCTAGTTTTCCTTAAAGACCTGAGAAGATCAAGAGGCAAATTCTTCTCCCCAATTGGTACATGCCTTTCTACCTTCATACACTATGAAATGTCAAAGAAAAATGTGAAATATTTTGAAAAAGTTCTGAGCTGCTCAAAATCTTTCAAATTTAATAAGTTTTTTGTCTAGCTACAACTTTGCTCATCTGTAAGTAATGGTTTAGAAAATATATATGGATTATTAAAGCAAATGGTGTCTTAGTCTACAGATAAATTACTTGAGTTGCTGACTTTTTTTGTGTTGATGGAAAACTAAAATATAGGAGGTTACATCAGAAGTGCATAAACTTTTTATAACAATATGGAAAATATTGCTTCAAATACTGGGTATTTTCTTCTGTGAAAGCTTGGCTATGTGCTCTATTACAAATTTTAAATCTTCTGAGTTGAACTGAGCTACTTAGTAAGTTACAAATGACTGAGGAACTACTTGGAAGTATCACCTGGACTTACCCTTTTTGTTTTGACAGTTCTGATTTTGGCCTCGGGAGACAGGATAATGTGTTATGTGGATCCTGTTTTGAGCTAGTAGAGCTGCGTTTCAAATCTTAGATATTTTGCTGCCTACCTAATTCTGGTATAGGGTGATCCTTTCCAGTGTCAATGTGAGTTGATATTTTCTTGAGTGGGGAGAAAAAAAAAATCAATAAATTCAAAATTATTTCTTTGAAAAAGGGAAAAAATGTGGATGGGATGAACACATGGATGTGTTCATTTCCTATAAATGACATTCCTTCAGCCTAGTCACATGAATAGATTTTAGACTGTCAAACTGATGATGGAGAAGGTATGATCGGATGAACAGAAAGAATGAGCAGCAGGAGGATGCATGTCTGTACCAGAGGAATACTAATAAGAAAATAAAACTAAACAAGAAAACAAAAAAAGAAAGGGAATAAAATAAAAGGAGACTTGCATTTTTTTTTTTTAGTTGCACAAGAAAGCTACTATGACTTAGTGACTGAGCTGCTGAAGGACAGAAGCACTAGAGGGTAACTAAGAAAATGAAATAAAAAGGAAGTCATGCTACAGTCACTAGAACAAACACACACAAAAGACCTCTGAGAGAGCACCGTTGTGCTTGGATTAGCAGTCAAGAAAAAAAAAATCAGAAAATCTGAAACCTAATATTTAACCACTTACCCACAGTTCAGGAACAAATGGGGGGAATGGAGGGAGATATGTTCCTTTTTTTAAAAAATCTATATTGTATATTTGAGTGCACCTAATTTAAGGCCATATCTATGGGAAAGAATACTACAAGGAGACTGGGCAGGCTCTCTCTAGGCAGGTGTAGATGTTTAAACAAGGGGATCTGCTGTATTGAGGACAAGTTTATAATTATTCTGATTAAAAAAACTTCAGAACTCAGCCATTGCTTATTAGAGAGAGTGTTTCAGATGCACAAAATCGTACCACTGGAGCATTTGCTCCACCGTGCATACTGACTTAATTTGTGCTTGAAGTAAAAATGCATTAGATGCAAAACCACAGGCTGGTGTTGCAACATAACTCTTTGTTCAAATCATAATGTCAAGAGGATCTTGTCAATCATATTCATGTAAACAGTGTTTGAATTTTACCTTAGTTAATCCTTACAGAAAAATCTCTTCAGCTAACCTTAAGAGAGACTGAGCAAAATTCAACCTCTATCTAAAAATAGAGATATTTAAGCCTGTGTGACATTTAAAATTGTTCTCAGAGTCTGAATAATCATAGTCCATGCAGGAAAAAATTATTGAAGTTCCTTTCTTCTGTTTTGGGTTGATACGGTTCAGTATATGGTGCAAGCATGAATACAAGCAGAAATCTGTAGGTTCTGGACTCCATGCTCACTTTATGACAGTCAGCACAATAGAATACAAATTGCCAAATTAGCCCTCATTTTATTTTATTTTTTCCCTAGCAGTCAAATTCGTTGCCAGCTTGCCATACATATTTAAATGAACATTCCAAATAGAGGCTGAACTTCAGGTCTTTCATTGAACTTAAGAACTTTAAGTGTGCAATGTTCGTGAGGATTCAAATTCAAAGGCTGACATGTATTCAATCTTAGTTAAGACCTAGTTATTTTTGTTGGCAGCAGAATTAGTGCTAAAATCATAACAAATTCCAGTTTTCTCATTCTATTCCAGTTTAGTTTATGGATTATCTGAGGGGATATTCATATACAGTTCAATGAAAGTTAATGGGTCAGGATACAGTGTCCCTGAAACTCTGCTAGTCAGAGCTGAACACTGTTTCAGACTAACTTTAGTGAATGCCTGAGGTACAGAGACACTAGTTTATTTGTTTAGGCAATAATTGTCCTTTGCCTTCAGAGAAACCCTAAAATTGCTTCTATGTTTAGAATCAAGATTGGTCTGTTAAGGCTGCATGTCACAGAGCCTCACCTCTTTTTAGAACTGTTTATTCCCAGTACCCTATTTCCCAATTTAGTCCATTATGGAGTTTGATTGATGCATCTGCCTGACACAATATTGAAAGAACACTAGAATCCTTTATCGCATGCCCTAGGCAGTACAATTACTATTTAAGGATTACAGTGATATTGTTTCTTAAAGGTTTACCACCTGCCTTTCTGAACAAACATTATTATTTCTATCTATCATGCATTTTACTGTCTTAGTTTCTGGGAGGAAAGACGGTGTGAAAATGTTAATGTAAAAAAAAATACTTAGAGCCCTTCTGTGTGCAAATGACTTTCTGCTGAAATTTATTGGTATTAGTGGGATTTGTATATACAGACAAAATTTAAAATATATATATAGTTTCTGTTCTTGTTCCATTGGCTATAATAAGGTAAGATCAGCCTTTTCAACAGAGGAAAATTGAATAGAATGCTTTATAGCCCGGTATTATAAGTAAAAGGGACAAATCAGAGCTGTTACAGACACAGAAAAATAAACTGGGAAGGAGGATTGAGTCATCCTGTCTGCTTCTTGATCCATGACCAGCTCTAGCTGTGCTCCTGTAAGTGATTGCTCAGCTTGCGCCTGAAGACCCTCTAGGGGTGGGATACCAAAATTTTTCCTGATCTTTTTTTTATGGTGATTAACTACCCTGAACTCATTACCTAGTGACTTGTCTTACCTAAAATTAATAAAATTAAAAATGTCAAAATGAACTACTTTAAAAAAAAGATTCTGGAAACTTAGAGAGGGACACTACTGTTCCCCCAGTTTCAGAAAGCACAAGTGCATTGTCAGATACACATGAAATGGAGCTTTCTTTGACAAACAGTATGTAAGTCTTAACAAGCAACTGCAAGAATGCCTGGAAACATACTGAATCTCATTTATAAAATTCTGATTTATCTAAGGAAATTCAAAGGACATAAATTCAATTTCTTTAATAACAATGCCAGGATTTAAAAAAAAAAAAAAAAAAAAAAAAAAAAGGACCTTTTAAAACAATAGTTCCCAATAGTTCCTTCTTTTTACAAGGGTTCTCATTCCTGTTGCATTTAGGCAGTAATTTCCTTGCTTCTGAAAACATATAAACTTATTATCCTCATCTGCATGGAAAGACTCCTAATATCACTGAATTGTAGTACTTTGAGGACACTAATGAATGGCAGTTGAAAGGAAGAGCAAACTGCAATGTGAAACAGTGCTAATACATTCTCTACTTTAAGTGAGGAAAAAAAAAAAGCTGTTCTTAGCAGGATCTGATTATTCTTTTTAGAAAAGTTGGAATGTGAGTTTCAGACTTCAGAATGCTAAAACATAGGCAGTGTTGTAGAACAAACTGTCCTCTTATACAGAAGCAGAACCCAAAGTCAAATCCTTGTTTCAAAGCACAGTCCTTTGAAAACTGATGTTTATGAAGGGATGAACAGTTGAAGATGGTCTTAGGGATCACAAAGTAGAAAGTCTAAATGGTGAGCCAGGAACCTACATCCTGCGTTTACCTGACATGAAATCCTTTAGAAGGTCATACGCTTGCAGGCAAGGATCTACCAGTTTTTACTGGAAACACACAGAAACATCAGTCCTGATCTAAAAGCCTGCTTATATGATATATCCATTAGCAGTCTTAAATTTGGTGTTGTTAGGCTTATCTTCCCAGTAGGGGCCAGATTTATTTTAATTTCTAGAGAATATTTGTCCAGACCACAATTTACATGCTTTAGTACCAGTTTATAAAGTTTAAATGAAAACATTTTTGATACATGGGATTTAGATGTGATCCACATGTAAGTGGGTCCTGCAACATTAGAAATAGAAACTACTTAAGAATACATAGCTATTCATTGTAAATCAATCTCCAATTTTGATTAATAAATCAGTTTGTGTGTACTCTTACATATTTCTAATAAAAGAGCTAGCTTTTGTTAGGTGTACCAACATGAAGTCCACTAAGAATTCGTATAAAGTGGGCACATTTAATGTGAAAGAGATCCCCAGTAAGAATCCAACTCCAAATATTTGGCATAGTGTTCCAGGAATAAACCCTCAAAGATAAATGAATTTGCATAAAATTTAGTATAGATAACAAACATACTCCTCATCTTTCACATAGTTTCCCTGCTACTGCAGTCTTTCCGTATAGGGACTGAATACATAAAGAAAAGTAAACCCAGACTCTCATTTCTTGACAGCAATGATATTTTTTATAAGTCCCAGTGTTAGTAAATAGCAGTCAACACTCCTGCACTCAAAATATACCTTTTTGTTGTAGCTGTGAATAGGCACTGAGCTATCTGTGTCAGTTGTTTCCATTATTTTCAATTGGAACTTAGGTTTCTTGGAGGGCATAAAATGTTTCAGACACCTAGAGCTGTAGTTCTAGAGCAAAACATCTTAACAGTTTGTTTAGAAACAGCTTTTGACAACAGCATATCCTTTAATCTCTGTATTTGCAGCTGGGAGGCTACAATGACTGTGCAATAATCAGATGGCAGGAAAAAGATGAAGGCAGGAACAGAAAAGATGCTGCAGTTTTAGATCTAGTGGATTTGACTTAAAATTTTCTTGCAAACACAGAGAAGACCAAGGCCAACATTGGTGCTGACATTGCTTTAAAGTGGCTGTATTTCCTTTGAGCAAGCCATACTGACTTACACCAGCTGGCAGATCGGTCCATCACTTTCATTTCCACAAATTGTACACATTCAGTAAGCCTATGCTTTTCTTTAAGTTCTCTGAAAATTTAATTCTAGTGGAGGGAAGGAGGGAATTTTGAGAGGTTTTAAGAAGGGCCAAATTAGATGTATTCTTCTGAGCCAAGTTTGATGTCTGTGCTGGACAGACCAGAGGAGACAGCGAGTGAAGCAGACTTCTGTTGGATTACTTGGCTACAACAGATATCAACTATACAAACAAACAAACAAATGAAGAATGACCTTGTGAAACACTGTGGCAAATCCCATCAAGATAAAGTTGTAAAATCTGGACACAAAGTTTAATGTCTGGATCTAAGTTGTGGTTTT